>MU628460.1:0-137918 GCA_025688805.1 Aspergillus egyptiacus
AAAAAGGAAATAAGGGGAGGGAAGAGAAGAGTTGTATCGGGGTCTTTTAGCTATGTTCCCAATTGGATATTTCCATTTCACACTGCCGCGGTCGATCTTCTTTTCTTCCTTTTTTTTACGTTTAGTTTCTATGAGAAACCAAAGAGAAAGTAGTAGAGACGGAGTGGTGAGAGTGGTTGAAGGCGGCAGTCAAAGATGTCATCCATTGCCGCAAAAATCTGCCTGGGCTTCGTTCGGAGGTTGTACGAAAGGCAGGCCGCCACGAACTACAGGAGATCATGCAATCAGATTGGTATATACTCCTTTTAGTCTAATTATTGGTACATGCTGATCATATCGCTAACAAGTATAAGAGGCAAAACAAAACAGTGGTGATGGTGGTGATACATATGTCGTTGTAATGCTCAAAGCCATGCCAAACCCACTCTATGACAAGGAGGGAAAACACCAGTTCACCAGTTCCAAGACTCATTTCCCTAGGGTATCATGTAGTTGCATTCATGTCCGCACCCGTGCAGCGTCTGATTCAGCCTCAGGGGTGGCATGAGTTGCGAATCCCCAGCCAGGAGCCTTCTTGCGCCGACCCTTGCGATCTCCGTATTGCTCGTCGAATTTCCGAATCGCCGTGAGAGACGACATGTCTTCGCTGATGGATGCGCTTATCTCTTCCATTCCACGCTGGAAATGTTTCCAGGTCAGCGTGCGCCTGGCCGGGTATTGATATGCATCGTCGCCGGTGTGCTGCTGCGCCAAAGCGTTCTCTTCGCGCACACAGGCCAAAGCCGCTGCGACACACAGATTCTTCAGATCAGAGCCTGAGTAGAGCGGAGTGCGACGGGCCAGTTCCGCAAACTCAACCGAGCTATCAAGGATTTCATCTTTAAGGTGGATCTTGAGGATCTCCAGCCGGTCTTTTTCGGTAGGAAGGTCCACAAGCAACCGCCTGGGAAGACGACGGAGTACAGCGTCATCCAGATCGAATGGTCTGTTTGTAGCAACCATGATAAATGTGGAAAGATCGTTCATTCCGTCCCACTCCTTGAGGAACTGATTGATGAGTTCTCGATGCGAGGTACGATTGCTGGACCCAGTACGGGAGCAGAGGATAGCGTCTGCTTCATCTATGAAGACAACGCAAGGATTGAGCTTTTTTGCCAGTGTAAAAATTGCCTTGACGTTCTTCTCTCCTTCACCGACGAACATATCGTTCACCTCCGATCCGCTAACCTCAAGCACTGTGGCGCCACTTTCGCGCGCAACTGCCTTGGCAAGTAGGGTCTTACCAGTGCCCGGAGGCCCGTACAGGAGCAACCCAGGGATCTTTTCTGTCGCCAGTACACCGTAAGTAAACGCTTCAGGACGAATAAGGGAAAGGGTAGTGAGCGTCTTCAGTGCGTCGATTGTTTCGGCCGGGGCGTGCACATCCGCAAAGGTAGTGCGAATGCTTTTAGCATCAACGACTCCGTTTAACAACTTCTTCTCGTGCGTATTGCAGGTCTTGCGAAGCGCAGCTAGTGACCTGTCCCGGCTATTCTCTGTCTCCCCCGCCTTGACATCGGGCGTCCGTTCCTGCAACCATTCTTTCCTAACATTGTCTGTCTTGAGCATCATCTCAATGCCACGCTGGATGTGTTCAAAGCCAAAAGCTTCGTCAGAGCGAAGAGTCCCCAGAGAAAGCGTTGCTACCCAATGGACCAGGTTATACGACCAATACCGCTCATTGAGCCCCGATTCTTTCAAAAGTGATTCCTCTAAGGGCCACGCCAAACTCTGGAAAACCTCACCTTTCACCGCGGAAGGCTGTTCTTCAAGGCGTGTCCGAAGCATGCTTTGGATATGTCGAAGGTTAATATCTAGCGTCCGCTTCTTTCGATCTTCAGAGAAAGTCTTTCCCGCTATCTCCGTGTTCATCGCAGGCGTCACAACGACCATTTGAGAAAACTGATCGTCAAATGCATTTTGCATCAGTCTTGAGGCATCAGTGCCGGGAGAGATGTCTTGAGCCGCGGTCCCAACGAATAAGACCCGGTGGCCATCCCTTCGCCGATCCTGAATAGCTCTTTGCAGTAAATTCAAGAATCTAGAACCTTCACGCGTACTTTGTATGTCGCCGTAATCCTGAACCTGGACGATAATATCGCGGGACTGTTCAGGCTGAGATTCATCGGAACCGTTGGACGAAGATTTGTCGGCCCTAGGCGAAGTAACTGGCTGTTGAATGAGGTGGCCAGGAGACGATAAGAGCTTATGGATAAGTTGAAGCCGCCGTTCCTCCGCCCGGTTAGGAGAGGGCTGCGATGTGGCGGCTCCCATCGAACTGTCTGAAGGCCCGCCAATCGCTGCGACTAATGACTTGAGGCCAAGAAAGTTAGGAAGGGCGATATCTCCAGACTCACGAGGGCTCTCAATCGTGATAAATTTTGGTTTAATAGAACTGGGACGAAGGCTGCGTGGGAAAGCCATTTCCGAATCAGACTCGTCTTCCTCATTCAAACCGTCACCAGACTCCTGCCACGATTCCGGTATCGATGGTCTGTATACTTCATATCCGAGGAGTCGGATAGGCGAAGTCCTCCCTGTGTCGGCTAGGTCCTGCTCAACGCACAGCTGTGCAATATCCTGAGCGTTGAGCGTTACCAAATCAGCACCAAGCTCTTGAGCGAGCCTCTTCGTCACCGCGTCCAGGAATAATATGCCATCTGGACCCGGATAGTGGAGTACTAGGTGTGACTTTCGTGCGGAAGGTTCGGTGGCATACTTTGCCGGTGGTAGTCGTAGCCCCGCCCTTGCGGAGGCACATAACTCCTCCCATAGCGCGTCGGTCAAGGCATACCGATTATCAGGACTAGGACGTTCATCAGACGCAGGGGGCTCTTCTCCACCACCGGTAGCCTGTTTATCGGCGGCTGATTGATCCGTTGCTTGCGTTACGGGGCGGATGTTCACTAGCCGTTGAGCATCCCCAGCGTTCCGACTCTCGGCCTCGTTGAGCACTGTATTCCGTTCGCGAAACCAGTCGGGAATTGTAACTGTCGGTGACACTAAGACTTTAGGTCGACTCCTATTTCGCAGTGCCCTTCGGATCGCAGACCCGTAAGGACCTGAATCCTTTCTGCTGGCTCCTACCGGCGCCTCAACGGAAGATACGCTGGTTTGCGGCGTGTTCTGCTCGCTACTAAGAGTCGGGATGTCGTGGTTCAGATCAGTGGAGGCAGAATTATCAGTACCTTTGGGATCTGACGGCGCGGACGACCGCCATGTCTGCGAGAGGTGGAATCGGCGAATTGGTATAGCAGGGGGATATCGGCGGCGCGCGACAAACCGGCAGGGGCGTGCCAGAGACCAGAGAAGCCTTCCCTGTTGCATTGACGGATACACCCGAGGCAGATGATGCCACCGGAATCAAGGAGTAGGATTGCTGCTGATGCTGCAAGAAACGAGTGTCCGCATCAGGCTGTTGTGGCGGACGAACTTTTTCCATGTCAGTCTCCGGTCCAGCATCCAAGTTCGGAGTTTCTTCTTTGTCAGCCAGCATCCATGTCACATGACACGTACTTTTTATTTTGGACTGACGTAGAGAGTATGTACTGGACCCGGAGCGGACGTGGACGTCTCATTTAAGAACTCAGATCAATTGTCTTGTACTATAAAAGGAAGTAGACCAAGGTGCTTTGATTTGTGTGTTATTACAGCCTACCTCATGATGACGCTGGCGAAGCTGCGTGACATAGCATGTTCCAGCAATGTATGGCCGCAGCAGTTACCTACCTATACTGTCACGTAGGAGTCCATACTAGTAGGAAAGTGTTAGGCTAGTACTAGGTAGGTAGGCAGGAGGTCTAGAAACGGAGAGCTCTCACGGGCTAAGTGTTGGCCAAGTCTTAGACAAGGCTCGACATCTTATGATCTCACGGATGTCGGGTGCTCCGCTACGTCGGGTCGATCAAACTGCACACGCTTACGGCCAGTGGAAAATCATGGAATCTTCGGCACAGCCCTACGAAATAAGAGACGAGGCGACGAGACACAAATATCGAAGAGAACAACTTGCATTGGTTTGAGTACTATCATTCAAGGTTGCTTTCATCCGCTGCTGCCAAGTTGCCAATAATAATAGTTGGAGACTCCAATACAACTTGAAATTCCGCGAGCAACTCAAGTCCGATCTGCGAGGAAATAATTCACTATTCAAAATATCAGCACTGTGCACACGAACAGGCATTTGGTGATGACATATTATGTGAAATATCTCTCAGACAAAGTATACTGGCAAGTAGCAGACCAACCGGGAAAAGGAAGGTCCGAATTATCTCGTCATGGTCGATTTGGGGAATGAAAGAAGAAAGAGAAAAGGTTGTCATCCTCGAGAGATGGGCACAAAGCATTGAAGAAAAGATGCGAGGCAGTAACTCACCTTACAGATTAGCTGGGTATGTTTGTGGCATGACCTTGGGATTTTGCACCATGGGACTGCACGTTGGAATGGAGAGACCCAGATAATGGTCTGACGACTCC
This sequence comes from Aspergillus egyptiacus, assembly GCA_025688805.1. Classification (NCBI taxonomy): domain Eukaryota; kingdom Fungi; phylum Ascomycota; class Eurotiomycetes; order Eurotiales; family Aspergillaceae; genus Aspergillus; species Aspergillus egyptiacus. The sequence goes on from MU628460.1 coordinate 4,516, forward strand.
AGTAGATCACCAGATAGAGAGTATTCACATGTCAATGCGAAAATAGGAAAATTGCTGAACAAACTGACTGATTACAACAGTTACAGGACAGTCCCTCAAGGAAGAGAAGTTGAGAGAAAAGAAAAAAATTCATGAAGCAGAAATAGTGAACTTATTTGGATCGCCGGCATAACTGTTTTCCCGGGAAGGATTAGCTATACCGAATCTGGAATAGTACTCCGGCCATCGGATTTTCCGGCCAGCGAAGCCGCCATCAGAGGAAGAACCCAGAAGAGGATCATGAAAAGAGGAAGAGGCAGATTATCAGTCAAATGGAGTGAAGTCTCTAAATTTCAGGGAGAGATATACTGCTAGAGACTAGTACTAGGTAAGTGCAGCAAGTGGTGGGCGATAGGCGGTGCTGGCCAGTGTCAAGGGCAGTTAACCTCCAGGAAACTCATCAATTTTCCTCTCTTCTGTCTGTCTTCTCTTCCTCGCCCCCCTTGGAAAAGCTACCACATTCCCTTCTTTTCTTCCCCCCTCCTCCTCTCTCGACCGCCTCTTCATCGCTATCGCGGAACTCGTCGTCTGCGTTGCGCGTTTGGGAGTCGAGAGCCAGGTCAAGCCCATTCCGTTCGTTATCAATCCTCATTTGAGCTGGCGATCGCGACAGGTGCCCTCTCGCTTTTCTTTGGTCCCTAAAGCCCCTCCACCCCCGTCTATCCTCCACCCAAATCTCCCAATTCTTTCCCCCAGCTGTTGCTCCCTATCGCGACTCTTCTAACAATAATCGTTTTAGAAGACGATTAACCTGGCCGCCACTGGTAATATCTGCCAGCCTTGATCCATGCTCCAGGTAGGGCGTGGTTTGGAGGACCCCGACGCAGGCTGAATTGTTCCGTCAGTTGCGTTTTAGCCTCCGCTCCGATACACTAAAAGCGGCCTTGTTGTGTCTCCACGTCAAGCGCGCCGTTCGAGTCCGACGTCCGCCCAAGACTCGCTCATTATTACTTTTGACGACAACTCCCTTATTTCTCTTTTATTCCTGCCCCCCTTCATTTTTCACTGCCCTCTTCCTCTCCCAAGGTTGTGGAGTCCCGTTATCGGTGACTTCGTCGCCCAGCGATGATGATGACGCAGCCGTTCGCTGCCCATCAAGGGATCCCCCAACATCCTGGTCTCCCCCCCGGCCACGCATTGGCGCCTGGGCAGCACCCAAATGCGCATCCAGGCGCTGCCATGGTGCAGCAAGTACACCCTGGAGTGTCTGCACCCGGTCCGCAGGTAACTCAAGGTGGGCCGATGATGGGTGGAATGCCCCCAGGAGCGGGAACAACAGGCCCGGGTCCTGTACCGGCTCATACTCTTTCGCACCTTGGTCCACAAGCGCATATATTTCAGCAGGCGCCCTATGCGCAGAATTGTATGTCCGCAAAATGCTGTCGCTGGTGCGGTCGAGAGACTGCGTCCAACCCCTGAAATGCTTATGCAATTTTCTAACCCTGGCTCCAACTAGTCCCGGGAAATCCTCACCAGCTCATGCAACAACACCATCAGAATATGCTCAGACAACGTATGATTTTCCAGCAACAACAAGCGCAGCAAGCGCAGCAAGGCCAACCGCAACCGCAGCAGCAACCGCCGCAGCCGCATCCCCAGGCGCAGCAACATGGAGGTCTTCCCGTGTCACTACCGAACGGCACCCAGGCGATTAATGCGGCGCAGATGGTCGCCATGCAGAATCCACAAATGCGACCGGCAAATCTACAAATGCAGCAACTCCAGCAAATGTCGCATGGACAACCCCAGAATATCCAACAGCAGCAACATTTTCTTGCCATGCAGCAGGCCGCTCAGGCGCAGGCTCAAGCTCAAGCTCAAGCGCAGCAGGTTCAACAGGCCCAGCAGGTCCAACAAGTACAGCAGGGTGCTGGTCAGCCTGGTCAACACACTCCGCAGCAGCGTTCAGCACCCCAACCTCAAGGTGTGCACGACGGCCAAAGTGTCACCCCACAACCTCAACAGGGGCCGCCACCTCACCAAGGGAGCGCGACTCCTCAACCGAATCCTGCCCAGGCGCCATCATCGCAACCCCAGCAACAGCAACCTGTAGTTACACAACCTCAACCAACCCCGAACCTCCCCCCTCAGCAACTTCCTCAGCCTCAGCAGCCTGGCCAACAACCTCCCCAGCAGCAGCAACAACAACAGCAACAGCCGCAGCCACCGTCACAGCAGCAGCACCAGCAACAACAACAACAACAACAACAACAGCCGCAGCCGCCGCCGCAACCGCAACAGCAACCGCAGCCACAACAGCAACCTCAACCGGGCCAACAGGGCCACCCTGGTCAACAGCAAGGCCAACCGCCCCATCAAATGACTGCCCAAGAAGCTCAAATGAAGGCTCAGCAGCAACAGCAACAGAACGCTTTATTGATGCAGCAGCAGCGAATGGCTATGAGAGGGCAATCCATTATTTGCCTGGGTAACTTCGCCGAGCAGCTGAGTAATTTCACGGTATGTCGCGCTTGCCTGCAGTAGAAGCAACTGTCGCACGCAGATTTACTAAGGGATTTTTGCAGAGTCGTGGCGAAAACCTCGATTTACTGTACTGGCAAGGGTTTGTGGACAGATTCTACTCACCTACAGGAGTACTTAGACAGGGTGTGTATAACCCGCAGGCTGGCTCCAAGCAGTTCGAGATTTCGACTCCAGCACTTGCACGATATTATTTAACCCAGTTTACGAGCGGTATCCGTCAAATTCAGATGCTCACAGAGGGGCCTCGAGAGAAGGAGTCATTAAATGGAGGCCACATTGTGGAGTGTCCCAGAGCTTCGTTCATCTATTGGTTCACGAACGATGCCCAAGTAAGTTTAATTGATATTGATATTCAACTACGTTCTTTCGCTTACGCTTCATAGCTTTTTGCTACTGGCAGACTGAGGGCGCATTTCGATTTCCAAAACAAAATCGAAATGCTCGACATCGTCATCATGAACCATACAGAATATCTCCCTCGGAGCCAACTACAGGCGCTTGAGACGCCTGATCAGAAGCAAAGCCCTAAAGTCACCAAGAATATGGGCAAACGAGCCCAACAAAAACAAGCTCAGCAGCCCGCATTCACTTTGCCTGAGTCCATGGTGACAGCTAACGGCGTCCCGACTGCAGTAATGAGTTTTCTTGAGGTATGTCCTGATATCTTTATTGGAAGCCGCTGGAGTCCTCACAATCATGGTGGTATAGGTGGCAGAGACGATCTCACAAATGCAACTGTTGTTTGAATACTCACACCAGCACCCCAACTTGACGCCGCAAGATTCGCTACGAAGTCTTGTCAACACTATCCAGAGCCAGGGCCCAAACCCTCCTTTCATGCAAGGGCCCATGAACCCCGCGCTTCAGCAGGGCCCAAACGCACGGGCACCTAGTATGAGCGCCCCTAATCAATTCGCGTCCCCTGCGATGGCGCATCTCTCTCTCCCGGGTGGTGTCCAAGGCTCGCCGCATCTTACCGGGTCTGCCCATCCAAGCCCTGCCCAAAGCAATCTTCCGGGACCTCCCGGCATGGGACCTCAAGGTCAAATGCCACAGCAGGTTGGTAGTGCTAGTGCAAGCCCCAACGTGAGCAATAAACGCCGACGAGCCAGTACGGTCAAGATGGAGGGTGAGGAAGGCGGTGCTGGGGAGGTCAATGGCACTGCTCCTGGCCCTGCTAAAGTCAAAGCTAGCCCCCGGGTAGGCGGGAAAAGGCAGAAAGGGACTGCAGCATGAAAAGTGGACTAATTGCATCATTAATTTCTACATCTGTTTCGAGAGGTTGGGAAATGGCGTACGCTTGGGCACCTTGTCTATCACTTGTGCGTTAGGGGAGTCTATCGCCTTTTGTTTATCGAACGTACCGGATCGGAGTGCTTCTCTTTTTCGTGTTCTAGCGGAAGAGATATTGTCCATCGCCGTTCACCTATTGCGCGGTATTTGCATGGTTTTGTTATCCAGTTTGAGCCCTGGAAATGAGGTTCCTCCCTCTCTACAGTGCAAACCTTGCGTTGTAGTTGGGCCAAGGGCATAGAGTGACCTCAGCATTTATGTACTTTATCGCCGCCATCGTTCTTGCATTCGGCTTCGCTTGGATCTGCCGGTTTCTTTGGAGTCGACGTTTGGCTTTTGCCCTCTATCGAGGATGATATCTTGTCGTTGAGCCTGATTCCCGATAAGCGTTACAGAGTTCTGTTTCTAATGCAGGCGAGGATTTCTCTCTTGGCCTTTTGTGTGATATCCATGATTTCAAGTTGACATTGGCGCTTTCCAGTTTGGCGTTGGGTTCTATTACGCTGAAATTTACTCATGCATGTCCTGTTAAGAACTATTTCAAGATGGAATCTACTACCTAGTACTTCTTGCACGCCTCATCCCGTTCGATTCGTACCGATGTGCAGGATCTCCGGAGTATCCAGCTCATAGTATCAGTATCGTCCGGTACAACGCGACTTGGTCTGAGTTGGCACAAAGGTTTTTAGACAGCTGTCGGTATAACGGAGTCGTAAGAGGGATGTAAGGACAGTGAAAGATGGATACGATTGAAGTATGTAGACCTACATTTTTCTGCCCAACCCAACGCCCTCAAATGCAAACGATCATGACAGCTTAGCAGAGAAATTAGTACTCCCTCCGCAAACCAGGGTATCTGATTACTCAAACCATCATCCGGAGGACAATGTGAAAAAAAAAACAAAAGTAGGACCCGACGGGCACACAAAGCAGAAAGAGGGGTTCAGGATCAGGATCAGATATCCTTCTTCGCAAACCTTGCCAGAGCCGGTCCCAGCTCCTCCCGTTCGGCCTTGAGCTTTTCCTTTGCGCGAGCCGTACGCTCCTTGTGCAGCGCCTGCGCCTTGAGCAGCTTCTCGTCGATGACGTTTCGCCGCCCCTTCTTCCGGAGGTACTTCCGCAACGCGCTGTTGCGGCCGCGGCCGCGGCTCTTGAGTTTCTCGATGGTGTCCTCCGGCCGGCGGTCGAGGTCCTTCTCCTCGCGAATCTTCTTGTCGCTGATTGTGTCGACCTTGCCGATGAAGGATGGGTCGAGCGAGATCATGCCCGGTTGGATCTTGTGCATGAGTGCGCGGACCTCGGCCTCCTGGCGCTGCTTGGGGTTTTCGTACGGGTTGGCTTCCAGGGCGTCGAAGTTTGGTTCGCCGGCTCCCGGGACGATGATGCTCGCGAAGCCCTTATCGTGTGCGACGCCGAGGACGTCTTCGAAGGGGCACCAGCGCAGGTTCTCAATGCGTTGCCCGTCACCGCCCCAGGCCATGTAGGGGGCTTTGACTTTGCCGGTGTCGGCCGCTGCGGCGTCGAAAAGGCCGCGCCAGATGCTGACCTGCGTGCCCCAGCCGACTGCTGCGAGGCCGCGATCGGAGATGGAGACGGAGGCACCGGGCTGGTAGCAGGAGTAGGAGTGGACTTCACGGTACATCCGGATGTCCCAGACTTGCATTTTCAGGTCCTGGCCTGTGGAGACCATGTAGCGGCCTTGCCGGTCGACGGCCATGGAGCGGACGGGGCCGCGGTGGACGAGGGCTTTAACGAGGGGGGTTTCGGTGTTGGGCGACCAGAGGGTTACGGTGCCGTTTTGGTGGCCGACGTGCATGATTGCGTTCCACGGGTTTTGGCAGAGAGCTGTCGGGGCGCCGGTTTTGGTGGGGATTTCGGCGACGAGTTGGCCGGTGGAAGTGTCGGTGTACTTGAGGTGGCCGCTCATTTGCTACTTAGTTGTTAGGAGATGCTTTCCGCGGGGAGATGAAGCCGGGGGTGAGGTATACTCACAGCTGAAGCGAGGAGGAAGTGATATGGGAGAAATTCAAGAAAGCAGGGCTCGACTATCCGGTCCAAACAGTGTAACTCAACACCCTTGCTGTCATAGATGTATACTGACTTCTTCTGAGCCACGGCAAAGTACTGATTGTTATGCAGCCATCGCGCATCGCGAACCGTCTCCCTCAGATGCAGCTCACAGCCCAACTTCCCATTCCGCCAGTCCATCGTCGCAACATGCCCTTTCCGTCCCGCTAGCAGCAGCTCACGTCCATTTCGTGTGTAGTCCATGCGATATGGTCCGAAGTCCTCCAGCCTCAACTCAAACTTTTTCTTTGCCGTCTCGATGCCGACATTCGCCGTGATCTCGTCCTGTCGCACCTTGAACGTCCGTTCCATCTCCCCCTCGGGCTCGAGGAACCCGGCTTCATGCTCATGCAGGATCTCAGCATCTTTGGCGCGCAGAGCGGCAGCTTTGTACTTCTCTTCGACGGCTTGCAGGTTGCTGCGTAGCTTCTTGTCTCGCACGCTGTGGGTATGGACGGCTTTGCCGCGGCCGTATTTCTTCTGAGCTTCGATTAAGCGTCTACTTTCTTTGCGCTGCTTGGTCGGCGCAACAGCCTTTGTTGGCGCTGATTCCGCCATTTGCGTTCGAGAATCGGTAGACTCGCTCAACTTGCTGGAAATGAGGGCAAAACTGGTCAAGGCAGCTCAGTTGAAAGCAGCTTGTTTGAGAAAATCAATTTTTATTCTGCAGGAAAAATAGCGCCAAGACCGCCTTCCCCGACGCTCGCTTGTTTTTTTCCTCCACCGCCTAATTTTTTCAAACAGCCATCGATCTATATTCATTCCGTCGCTGAGAATCTTGTTGCATGGGATTAGAATCTTCTTCATTTTTATGATTTACATCTCCCTTATCAGTTAGACATCCTGGCATCACTCCCGTTTCGTTTCAAGGGCTCCGGCGGTGCCAATATGGCACCAACTTCGACGGTGCAGCATCATCACCGTTCCACCACTAAGACAACCCACAAGCCATTCAAGACTGGCCATGCTTCCAAGCGTGCCTTGAAGGACAAGGCTAAAGGTCGGCGGATAACATCCAGTTGATGACAGATACGGTCAAAATACTGACGGACGGACCAGGCAAGGTCGAGAGGGCCGAGCGGGGTACTCGCAAGACCCCTCACCAGCAACTGATGTCGAAGCTCGATCGGAGAAACCAGGCTCGCCAGAAGCAGCAAAACAAGCAACAGGAGCGGGCCCAGGCGACGGGCATCTTCTCGGGACAGAACGGAGCGCCTCGTCACGTTGCGATCGTTCCGCTCTCGGTCGATATCGATACAACAGCCATCATTAAGGCGCTCAACGAAAGCGTCGATGTCTCCAGCGATGTCATCCCGGATACCGTTTCTCGTGTGCGCGTTGATCGCTTCCGACAGAACTTGCAATATATTCCGGCCAAGTACGACTTGATGAGCGCTTTGGACGCTTGCCGGCTGGCGGATTTCGTCGTGGTAGCGATTTCTGCCCAGGTGGAGGTGGAGGAACAGGGAGAGCTGTTACTGAGATCGATTGAGGGCCAGGGCATTTCCAATGTTGTCGCGGTGGTTCAGGTATGAGGCAATTCTCCATCGTTGGTATATCGTTGACCCTTCCGTCCAGGGACTTGATCAAGTCAATCCTCCGAAAAAACGTCCGCAAGTGGCCGGGTCACTGAAGTCCTTCCTCGGTCATTTCTTCCCGTCTGTTGACAAGGTACTCTCCGTCGACTCTCGGCAGGAGTGCTCGAACGCGATCCGATCCCTCTGCACTGCAACCCCGAAAGGAATCCGCTGGCGCGATGACCGGAGTTGGATGCTGATTGAGAAGGTCGCATGGCCTGAAAGTGCTGCGGCGGAGGTGGACGACGTTGTGCTGACCGGTGTTGTTCGAGGGAAAGGCTTAAAAGCAGATCGTCTAGTGCATGTCCCTGGGTGGGGAGACTTCCAGATCGACTCTATCACAGCCGCCCCGCTACCTAGTGCGAAAGCCAAGCGCGATGATGCGATGAATGTCGACGAAAGCGAGTCCCCTCAAGTTCTAGACGGCCCGTCTGCGGACCGGGATGACTTGGCTACGGTTGCGCCGGAGGAAATCGAAATGGAGGATGATTTTGAGCCAATGGATGATACAGAAAAGAAGGGAGTTCTGCTCGATGACCATCACTACTTCTCCGATGATGATGACCATATCCCCGCAAAACCGAAACGATTGCCCAAGGGAACGTCGGAGTATCAATCTCACTGGTACCTCGACGACGTGTCGGATTCCGGCTCTGATATCGCAGATGAAGACGAGGATGAGGAGATGGAAATGGACTTGTCGGGAGCCCCTGAGGACGGTGTCTTCCCTGATAACCGCGATGCCATGACGGAAGGCGGACCATCTGAGTACCCTCAGTCAGAAATGTTCCTTGACCCGTCACCAGAGGACGAGGCGCAGCAGCTGGAAGAATACAGAGCGAGCCGCAGAAAGGAGGCCAAGGAGGACCTCGAATTCCCCGACGAGATCGAACTCCACCCCAACGTCCTCGCCCGAGAGCGGTTGGCCCGATACAGAGGAATGAAGAGTCTCAAGACCAGCCCGTGGAACACTGCCGAGGACCGACCCCACGAGCCCGAAGACTGGCGCCGACTCCTCCAGTTCGGGGACTACAAGGGCTCCAAGAACAGGATCCTGCGCGAGGCGCTCGTTGGCGGCGTCAACCCGGGCACCCGAGTGGCCGTCCACCTCCGCGCAGTGCCTGCCTTGCTCCGCACCAAAGCCGCACCTCTTTCCCTCTTCTCCCTCCTCCGCCACGAACACAAACATACCGTCGTGAACATCAACATGCACCTCAACGCCACCGTCGAGGACCCACTCAAAGCCAAGGAAGAGCTCATCGTCCAATACGGCCCGCGCCGCCTAGTCGTCAACCCCGTCTTCTCTTCCGCAGACAACACCCCGAACAACGTCCACAAATTCGACCGTTTCCTGCACCCGGGCCGCAGCGCAATCGCCACCTGGATCGGGCCGCTAACGTGGGGCTCCGTGCCCGTCCTGGTCTTCAAAGCCAAGAAGCCCAGCGAGGATCCCGAAGTCCTCGACACTGCTGATGACGCCCCGGCGACGGACTTCAGTGTTGACAACCTCGACCTCATCGGCACAGGCACGGTCGTCGCGCCTGATCCCACCCGTGTCGTCGCCAAACGCGCCATTATCACGGGCCACCCGTACAAGATCCACAAGCGCGTCGTTACCGTCCGCTACATGTTCTTCAATGCCGAGGACGTCAACTGGTTCAAGGCACTACAGTTGTGGACGAAGAGAGGGCGTACCGGATACATCAAGGAGAGTCTGGGTACGCATGGCTACTTCAAGGCAACCTTTGATGCGAAAATCAACCCACAGGATTCGGTGGGCATTAGTCTGTATAAGCGGGTTTTCCCGCGGAAGGCTCGTGCGCTGGAGGAGGTGATTTAGGGTTATTTGGGAAGGACTGACATGATACCAATAAAATTGCACTACATGATTTGATGATGCCTATGTTTGTTTCTCGGAATTTCCTTTCTTATAGTATCTAAAAATCAAAACCTATATAGATTTCCATGAACGTGGCGGAGCACACGACAGGGCTGGAATGAATAATCATATGATTGATGGCGTCCCGAGGAAGAAAGGCGAAGGTAATAAGTATAGACATCCGTGACAAATAAGCAATCATAACGGCGTTTGGGATAGAGTGCGCAAGGCAAAGGAAATTTATCTCCTTTAACGAGCAGAAAACAGCTTGACAGAAATAGTAAAACAACCACTAAGCGAAATCATCCTCCTCGGGCCCCTCAATCCCGTTCTTGACCCGCAATAGAATGGTCGTCTTCCACTTGTCCAGCTTGCTGAACTGATCATACTGGAACAGTTTATCGGAAAACGCCTCCTGGTCACGATCTTCAATGGTCTTAATTAGGTCGACAAGGAGTTGATGTTCTCTCGTCGACGTGAAGGGGTATGTGTCGCCGTCGCCGATCTCACGGTAGGTCTCCATCGCGCGGTTCGCGGTGACCATATCCTGTTGATGGATTAGCATGCGTAGGGAAAATAGATATTCCGCAAGTATTGTGATGCTACTGACCTGGGTAGCGAGATGGCAAATTCCAGCTTTCAAGAGACACTCCTTGACCAAATACTTCGTTGAGCGGGCGACGCGCTCGTAGTAATCGATTGCCTTGATGTAATCGCCCTTAAAAGCGGCCAGGTCGGCAGCCTTGAGGTAGTTTTTGTTCGCAAGGCTGCGATAAAAAAAAAAAAAAAAAGACACCGTCAGACATCCGCATTCGATAATCACTAACGGGAGAAGAAAAGGAGGAGGCCTTACTTTACAGAGTCGAGCCCATACCACTTCGCCGCCTTCTCGTAGGCTTCAATCGCCTTATCGGTGTCGGCTAGTTTCTCTTCATACACTCTCGCCAGATCTTCCTGTCGTGGAGCCGCTCGACGGAGTCCCCCCTGGCCTAACACCCAGTGCTCGATGGCGGCCGAAAGCACACGGACGGCATCTTCCGGGTCTGTCGTTTGGTAGGCCTTGTAGGATTCGTATAGGGAATTTGCGGCGTCGTTGGGTTCCTTGAGGTCTTTTTCTTGGATGGAGGCGGCTTTTTCGAATGCTTGACCGGCTTCCTTGTCTATTTCAGTTGAGTATACAAAGTTAACAATGCTGGTCTGGGACGCAAATCAATCAGACCCCGCGAAGACACGAGGTCGGTGGGGGTTGCGTACATTGATCCTGAACTAGGAAGGCGTTCGCAGCTTGCGTGTACAGATCCGCTGCATTCTCATATTTCTCTGTACGGCCGCCGAAGAAGCTGAAGCCGCTGGTGGCGCCTTGATAGGCTTTCCTGGCCTACAAGCGATGCGATGTGAGCGGTAAAGCGGGGTGAGGCAGGAAGGGCAACGTACTTTTTCGAGCAGGGCACGGGGGTCTGAGTTCATACTGAGTCGAGACTGTCAGATAGAAGCCTTGGAAGGGAGTATACAAAATAACGCTCGGTCAGGATGACAGTTTGTAGGAATGGCAGCTTGTTGAGTGCTGTCTCATACCGTCGTCACAGCCAAACCTAAGATGACTTCCGCCGCTCCAACGAGGGCGGTCTGCTTCGTCCCAAAAGTCAGTCAGCTTTTCATCCAAGCTCCCGAGCTCACGGTCGCTTTTCTTTTCCGTTCTCGACTTTATCAATTATCCCCGCGCAAAGAAGACGCCAATACTATAATTCTCTGTCCCAGTTCACAATGCTTCGACGCGCAACTTTCCGCCTTCCTTCCCAATGCGCGAGCCTACGAGCCTACAGATTCAGCCTTCGGCACTACTCTTCCAAACCTTCCGAGTCGGATAGCGATATCGAGTCAATGCTTGCAGAATCGACCTGGTCCGTCCGATCGTTGCTCCCCGATCCAGCCACGAAACCGTCCTCCCCGTCAGTCACGCCAGCTCAACTCCGACATCTCCTCCGCCTGTCCGCTCTACCACAACCATCAAGTCAGGAGGAGGAACAGCAGATGCTCGAGACCCTCGAGTCTCAAATCCATTTCGTAAAAGAAATTCAGCAAGTAGACACCACCGGAGTTGAACCGTTACAAAGTATTCGAGATGAGACCCCGGAAGCTATGAAGGAGAATACATTTGGGTTGGAACGGCTAAGGGAGGCCATGGCGAAAGAAAGAGTGGTCGGAAGGAATAAGAAGATTCAGCGCGTGGACTCGGCAAGAAATGATCGTCCTGATGGAGATGCTTGGGATGGAAACGCGCTTGGTTATGCGTCTAAGACGAAGGGAAGGTTTTTCGTCGTCGACACGGCGAATTCATAACCGTCATTGCCTATTGCAGGACCATGGCATTATGACGGCTCCGCGAGAATACCTCTATAGCTGCAGCTCGCTGCAGCTTATCCTCATGATAAAACCTGGGCAATTTTTTACCTTCGATCTCAGCGTCAGCCCGAGTCTCAGCGTCTCCAGTGGTGACGACAGCCAGAGCTGCTGAGTCATCTCCTCTTCACAAGTACTAAGTACCGAGCTGTGGAGTGGACCAGTGGACGAGTTCCAAGGTTGCTCTTCTCCAACTTCAATGGAGACGCCCATCGTCGTCTATCAAACAAAATTATTCATTAAGTGACCAAATTTTCTGCGTCCATGTGGAAAAATTTCAAGGATAGCGCATTTGGGTCGACTCCTAAATCGGAGGAGCCGAAGAACGACCAAGACCTGACAACTATTCTAAACCGCTCCCAACGGGCGGACCTTACCATCCTCGTTGCTCAAATCTCGCAGCGCATGAGAGATTTGGTTCTAGAAACGTTTAAAGCTCCAGATGGACGCAACACATCGTCAACGCAACTTATTGATTTAGGCGATGACGCCCCACCTACATACGAACAGAAGCGCGAGAAACCAGATGAACAAGCGCGTACTAAATACGTTCCGAAAGCTGAAGATGCCAAAGCTGAAGCAACTATCCTGACTCAGTTTGATCACTGGAGGGACTCTGTCCTTCTCAGGGTCGGCGAGGTCGTTAACCGAGACCAAGAGAACATGGAAGAAAGCCCGCAATCACAGGCTGGTCAGCAATCTCAGAATACGCACGAGGATGACAGTGATCCTACCTGGACACGACTATCTGAAGTGTATCCTCCTGTGGAAACTCCTTTAATCCACCTCCCCAAACCGAAAAGGCTATTGATTCTGCACTCACTTCTGCTTCTGATGCTCAGTCTGGAGCACTATAATGCGAGGTCACGGGTTCTGATGCTGTACGCTGCATCAAGCTTGGGCCTGGGTATTAAGACATTGAACCAGAATGAGGTCAGAGTTGCGCGAGGGCTACTCGACGCCGCGATTCAATTCAACTCGAGCTCAGATTCTCAAGGTCAAAGAGAAGGCGATTCTTCGCGGAAGTGGAAAGTCGGTATCGCCTCTGTTGCTGGCGCTGTCCTGATTGGCGTCACCGGCGGCCTTGCGGCGCCGTTGATTGCAGCTGGTCTAGGAACGGTTATGGGAGGCCTTGGCTTGGGAGCTACGGCGGCAGCTGGGTATCTTGGGGCTCTCGCGGGCAGCGGGGTTGTTGTCGGTGGTCTTTTTGGTGCCTATGGAGGACGGATGACCGGGCGTATGGTGGATAAATATGCGCGCGAAGTGGACGATTTCGCTTTTCTTCCTATCCACGGCTCTTCTCAGCGGAGGGCTGAGGATGAAAAGGAGGCTGCCAAGGAGGATCATCGTCTCCGGGTCACGATCTGTATTACAGGGTGGCTAACCGAAGAAGGCGGTTTTGTCGACCCGTGGCGTGTCATAGGCAAGGATTCCGAGGTGTTTGGCCTTCGTTGGGAGACGACCGTGCTCCTGAAACTCGGAAATGCGATCGACTATCTGGTGACTACTGCTGCTTGGTCGGCTGGCCAAGAGGTTCTATCCAAGACATTCTTTGCAGGACTGCTGAGCGCAATCACCCTTCCTATTGGTCTTCTTCAGGTCGCCAGTATTGCCGATAACCCGTTCAGCGTCGCCAAGGCTCGAGCTGACAAGGCGGGTAAAGTCCTCGCCGACGCGTTGATTAGCAAAGTCCAGGGCGAGCGACCTGTCAACCTGTATGGCTATTCCATGGGATCTCGAGTAATCTTTTCTTGTCTTCAGAGGCTCGCGAAAAGACATGCGTATGGGCTGGTTGAATCAGTGGTGCTCATGGGTTCGCCGACGCCATCTGATGCTCCTGATTGGCGTCGCCTCCGACGCGTTGTGAGCGGGCGGGTTGTCAATGTCTACTCAGATAACGACGCTGTGCTTGCGTTCTTGTATCGGACCAGCAGCCTCCAGCTGGGCGTTGCAGGACTGCAGCCTATTAAGAACGTGCCCGGCGTGGAGAATCTCGATGTGAGTGAGATTGTCAATGGTCACCTTCGCTACCAGTACTTGGTCGGACGGATCCTGCGCATGGTGGGCTTGGAAAGTATCAGTGCTCGGGAGGTGGCACGAGAGGAGGCGGCATTGGCTGCGAAGGACAGACAACGTGAGCAGCGACGGATCGAGAACGAGCGTCGCGTGGGAATTCAAGGGAACCGTGAAGCGGCGCGGAGGAAGCTGGACAGCGGCGAAATCGCGAACGGCGAGGTGCTACGCGTGCAGGCCAAGGAGCATTCTGAAGAGGCTGAGAACCGGCCCCGTCTGCCACGTCGCCCTTTTCCATCCGGGGAGAGCAAACAGCCAGGAGAGACTGAGAGCCGACCTCGCCTGCCTCGCCGCCCTGTTCCGACGAGCGAGAGCAAGCAACCTGAAGCGTTCGAGAACCGGGCCCGTCTACCACGGCGCCCTGTTCCGTCCAGGGAGAGCAAAGACTCCGCCCAGCAAGGTCCTACTGCCTAGATTCGCGCCACTTTATCTCGGTTCTACGCATTCTCCATCAGTCCAAACTTAGTACTTAACATCTTTACTATAGATGTACACTCATTATATGAGCTTTTAGATAATCAGCTCTACTTTCTACCAACAACAGACCCATGCATCCACTCAAGTAATATTCCATGGTTCGCATCTGCATCGGGAACTGCTAATCGTAATCTACTTATCCCTCCGCAGCAGAAACGACGCCTCGGCTGCTCCCTTTCTGAAGAGCCCACACATACCAAAGAATAAGGTCCAGCAATTATTTATCTGGAGACCATCTTTTCAATGAAGACGTGCTCGACCATCTGCCCTTAGGTAGATATCCAAACAAACGTTTCAAACCACAATTTCGAGCTGGAGATTGTGTGATCAGGAAATACTATGCGTGATACAAGTCCGGTTGCTAGGGGGTAAGTTCTAGTAGGTCATAGAAAGATTGGTAGAGTAAAAGCAATTGAAAGTGCTTGCTGCTTACACATTACTATAGTACATGCCTTGACATAGCCAAAGGGAGAAAGTAGTCCTAAATAGTCCCAGTAGACAACACATACCCGCCATCAACGACAATCGTCTGCCCATTGAGATACTGATTCGTCGCGGTAAACAGCACCGCGGACGCCATATCCTCGTCCTTGCCCGGTCGTCCTGCGGGGACCTTCTCCTCGTACTTCTCCTTGGCGAGCGCGCTCTTCTGCTTCTCGTCGCTCTCGCCCGCCGTCATCTCACTCGGGAACACGCCGGGGGCGATGTTGTTGACCCGGATCTTCAGCTTCGAGGTCGCGATCTCATGCGCCAGCATCTTGGTCAGATGGATTGTCGCCGCCTTGGAGGCATTATAGGCCAAATGATGCTGCGAGGCCTTGACGATGCCCGAGATGGAGGAGATGTTGATCACCGTGCTGGACCAGCCCCGTTCAACTTCGGAGCCCTTCGCCAGGAGCGGCAGGAAGGCGGCGGTGGTGAAGAAGCACTGGACGACGTTGGTGCGGTAGGCGCTCTCCCAGTCCTCGACGGTGGCGGAGGGGTCATCGAAGAGGGCCTTCTTGAGCTCGCCGGCGTCCTCGTGCTCGACCGTCTGCGTGTGGCTGGAGATGCCGGCGTTGTTGATGAGGATGGAGAGGTATTTCTCACGGGCCTCGATCTCGGCCACGAGCTTCTTGATGGATTCCTTGTCGGTGATGTCGGATGTCAGCGGGATGATTTCGCCGGCGACGTTCTTGTTGTACAGCTCGGCGACCCGGTCGAGCTTCTCGCCCGTGCGGCCGGTGATGTAGACCTTTGCGCCGTTCTTGGCCAGCGCCTGCGTGGCCATCAGCCCGATGCCCGAGCCGCCGCCCGTGATCAGGGCGACTTTGTTCTTGACGCTGAAGAGGTTGTCGAGCTTGAAGTGCTCGTTGCTGGTTTCGGCGGTCATGGTGAGGGGGCGCGAAGGGTGGATTTGGAGGGTTGGTTTGTAGGGGGTCGGATATGCTGGGGATTTCTTTAGAAGAGGATTTCTGCAGGTTCTGAAGAGAGGGCGGAACATTATGGGATTATGAGGGAGGTGGTTTGGGTGGGAGGTCAGAGGTTATCAATAGTTCTAGAGTCTAGACTGATGAATTTTGATGGATGACTGGAATGGATGGCCTCAGGGTGACGTATTCAGGTGAGACACCCAGTACCTTTCTACATTGTTAGGTAGCTGTCTGAAGATGCAGTCCATGGTGGAAGTGGTTGCGTGAATGGGCTGTCATCATCATCATCATACTTGCAAGGTACCTACATATCGAATTGGATCCCACCTGTCTTGCCGTCATGGCGATGTCACCGCTGTTCGATGCTGGACTTAGCCACCTCCTTGGTAGACCCTTTAAGTTGCAGTCAAGCTTCCAATATCACCTCTGGAACATGATCTCCAGATTAACTTGAACTTGTATACCTACCTTATCTGATTGAGGTCTTGCCTTCGAGTTGCGAGGGTCGAGCGGAGTGTACCAATGACGTCACTGGACAAGCTCCAGCTCCCACCGGAGTTCTGTATAGCTTCAAATCGTTACTACACTGGAGTTAACAGTCCCCGGATCAAATCTATCTGTGGCAGTCTCTGTAGCAATGGATAGACACTGGTAAAAATATGGATATCTTCAAGGTCGTCAACATCAAGTCTATAGGTATGTCCGGATCGAGGATATATATATAACCTTATTGAGCTCCTCTTGGACCTTTCCCGGCTACCTACCATCGCAATTAGAAGAAAAAATCCACCAACAATGGATTCCTCTTCCCGTGGATGTAGAACTGCATGTACAACATGCGACAGCATCCAAAATACAGTTGAGGCTCAAGCTGACTCTCTCTCACTGCCTGGATCTGGATCATCCATGGATGGATAATATTTACCTGTATTTTACTGGCCTGCCTTACTGAGAGCAAGAGACTTCGGCTTCGGAAAGCCTAGACTTTTTCTAGGTCGGGCCCTCGTCGAGTCGTACCGTATTCTTGGTGATCTGTTCCACTGCAGCCAAAATCGCAATCACTACTACGCCAGAAGCAAAAGGACCGGGCTTCTGCGTATGACCTACCGCAAATCTCCGACTGAGTCTGTACTCTAGTCCGTGAGTACCGAGAAGGTCTTTGTCTGAGTCAGAGAGCATGCACGTCCGGCGGGGGTCGGGTTGAGCCTTGACTGCCAGTGTCTTAATTTCTTAAGCAGGTGCCGGTAGAAGTGGAGATCGGAAACTACTACGTTACCTTGATATCAGTAGTCGAGTGAGATGTTTACAGATTATCCAAGCATTCTGATCAGCTGTTTATCCAAGAGTTCGTTTAAAAAATAAACCAAGCAGTGAAACAGAGACAACCTAATGGAATGACCCAGCCAACCAGCGTCCAGTGCGGCAATATAGTCCGGCGTGGTACAATAATAATAATAATAATAATAATAATAATAATAATGGTACAATGCAGCAAACATCCATTATTTCAAGGTTAAGACTTGTAACTCCAAGATACCACCTAGATGGATTTGCCTCACTTCTCCTCCAACTGAACTGAAGAGTGAAGT
Organism: Aspergillus egyptiacus; assembly: GCA_025688805.1. Lineage (NCBI taxonomy): Eukaryota > Fungi > Ascomycota > Eurotiomycetes > Eurotiales > Aspergillaceae > Aspergillus > Aspergillus egyptiacus. Next base: position 21,806 of record MU628460.1, read on the forward strand.
CATCCGAAGTATATGCCGATCCCTCCACAAGTCCACTATAATAATATAAGCATGTCTCATCCGATCCCCGCGTGCCATCCCCAACCGGGTTTAAACTTTGAAAGCTGTCAAGCCGAGATTCGTCGATCTTCTTTCTATAGATATTGACAAGAATGCATGTCTCACTCACCAACCCACCCACCCATCTCACCGTCTCCAACTTCATCTCATTACCTAGACTACCTTCTGGCGTAGTTCCCATGCTGGAATTTTCCACGACTCCGCCCCGGTTTCTATTCTAGCAAGCGTTGCGTGTCATGAGAATCTTACTCGGGTCGTACAGTCTCAGCGGTCTTGCACGTTGGCAACCGATCCACACAGGTACAGCGAAGCTAACCAAGGTGTATGGAACTGTCCACTTGGACATCAGGCGTCCCGTGCGGGTGTGGGTTTCTAGAGAGTACTAGATAGATGATACCTTATTGAATACTTATCTAGCTAGCTGGCTAAGATAGTTGAGGAGAGTTGGGTATAAATACCCTCATGAATCCCCGGTATATCTTCCCATCATCCCCACCATTACTTGCAAACCACCATCCAAATAATTCAACTCAACTCAACCCAAACTTGCCAAAACAAACAAACCGACCACAAACCAAAACACCCAAAATGAATCTTCTCTCCCTCCTCCCCCTCCTCCCTCTCCTCCCCCTCACCCTCGCCGCCCCAACAAGCTCCTCCTCCCTCCTCACCCGCCAATCCACCGGCACGACCTCCCTCTCCTACGACCCCAAATACGACATCGGCTCCACATCCCTCACCACCGTCGCCTGCTCCGACGGCGACTTCGGCCTGCTCACAGAAGGCTACACAACCTTCGGCTCCCTGCCGAGTTTCTACCGGATCGGCGGCGCCCCCACGGTCTCCGGCTGGGGGAGCAACAAGTGCGGCGCTTGCTATGAGATTTCCTACACCTCTGCCACGGGGCAGGTGAACAGCATGGTCGTGACGGCGGTGGATGCCGCGCCCGGGGGGTTTAATGTCGGGGTGCAGGCGATGGATCAGCTTACGGGGGGGAGGGCGCAGGAGTTGGGCAGGGTGGATGTTAGCTTTAGTGAGGTTGGGAGGGGGAGGTGTGGGCTTGCTCCTAGGAAGTGAAAACGGAAATCCTTGATTCGGTGTTCGGGTCTTTGAGTGGAGGTCTGGGTGGTTTGGAATTTTGAGCTCGGTGGGATGTGACTTGGAGATGAGGCTTGATGGTTGATGTTAATTAATGTTGATGTTGACGTTGATGTTGATGTTACCTAGAGGGAAGGGATAGGTAGACATGGGGACAGGCCCGGATGGGATTTGGTTTCCTAGAAAGGGAGGGGGGGTTAGACTGGAGATGATGTTATGATTTAGTTTAACATCTTGAAATTTTGTTGGAATATGTTCATCAGTTAGTGCTTCTAATCTATCTGTACAGTTTATCAAACAACACAGTATCTATTCTTTATCATACATCATACCAACTAATAGTGGACAGGACAGCTACAGAACATCCAACATCTCCTCCACTCGCCCAAACTTCTCCCGCAGCTTGTCCTTCTTCGCCCCCAGCTCGCGCTCCGCACGGTCGATCCGCTCCCAGTCCTCCCAGCTCGTCGCCCGCACCCCGAGTTTCTCGGCCTCCGCACGCAACCCCTCCCAGCCCAAACCGGTCCCGTCTCCGGGATTGAGTAGGGAGCTGCCGCCGCTCTGAGCGACATCTGCGGCAACCGCATCGGCCGTGCTAAAGGCGTCCGTCATCGTCGTGGCGATCACCCCTGTTGGTCCGCGCTTGACCCACCCGGCGCAGTAGAGCCCCGGAAGATGGGAGATCAAGGAGCCGTCTGGGAGGGTATCGCGGCTCGCTGTCGTGTTGGCTGAGGTTGAAGGCGTAGTAGTCACTCGTCCGTAGCCGTCGTTGGGGATCACCCCACGGCTGTCGTCGAAGGATATGCCGAGGTCATGCAGCCCAGGCAACGCGAGGGACTTGTACCCCACGCTGCGAAAGAAGGTGTTGGCGGGCAGGTCGACACGGGCCCGTTCACCGCTGGAAAGGTATTTGGGCATGATCTTGGTGCTTGACGAGAACGGGTCCGCGGGATCGAGCTCATTGCGCGCGAACCGGACGTGAGAGAGGCGGTACGGGTGCTTGGGTGACCAGTTGAGGCATTCTGGGGACAAAAGGAAGTCAAGAGACCATGACTTGGTGGCTGTCGCGGGGTCGTTGCTCGACCCTTTGGCGAGGAGCTGGATGAGTCGCTTTTGCGCTCGGGGCAGGGCGTTAATCACGTCTTCTGGGGGAAGAAGGTCTCGTGGGATGGAGTCAAATGATACAGAGGGAAGCTGTAGCAGTTCCCGGACTTCTTTTATGGTGAACGCCGCCTGGTTTCAAAAGTCAGTAAGAAGGGAAAAGTGGCAGCAGCAGCACAGGTCCAGGACGCACCTGCAGAGGCCCTCGTCGGCCGACCACTCGCACCCGCTTGATCTTGCTCCGCGAAAGTTCCTCCAAAGCATAGTCGGCAATATCAGTCTGGCGCAGGCGGTCCATATCCGACAGCAAGATCCTGGCCACATCGAGCGCCACATTCCCCTGCCCGATGATCACCGCGTTCTCCCCCGCAGTAAGATCGGGCGCGAGATCCCGATGCTCGGGCAGACCGTTATACCAGCCAACAAACTCCCGCGCGGAGTATACATTGCGCCGCGCCTCTTCCCCAGGAATGCCTAGCTTTTTATCCTTGGGAGCGCCGTACGCGAACAAGATTGCATCGTAGTGCGGCTTGAGCACCTTGAGCGGCAGGCTTTCGCCTAACTCGACATTGCCAATGAAGTTAAACCGCGGTGATGCCGCGACTTCAGTGAATTTTTCTTCACAGTTCTGCGCCTGTTAACCCGTGGTGCAATTACTTTCAACTAGTCAGACATACCTTAACTTCCGGATGGTCGGGGGCAACGCCGTATCTCACTAGGCCAAACGGCACAGGCAGCTTTTCATACATGTCCACAATGGCACCGTCAACCTTAGCTAGCAGACGGTACGCAGCATAGAAGCCAGCCGGGCCGGAGCCTACAATGGCTACTCGGAATGGCCGGTTCGTATGGACGGGCTGGCTGTAATCCCGGCGTTGGCGTGGGATCCGCGAGAGAAGATGGCGACGCGAAACACGGGCGGTGCATTGTGCACAGATATACGGTGTGCGCTGGACATTCATCATGCGCATCTCTACCTGGGCGATTATTCAGACTGTGAGAGCAGGCTTGAACATGAATACTGCAGTGAGATGATGAGTAAATCGAGTACAGCGACCTCGGAGAAAGTCCGCGCTAAGCCTAATTGGGATCCAGAATATACGTCACGTATTACGGAGTACCTCCAACTGGATGTTGCTATAGAGGGTAAAAGCAGTAGAGCAGTGTCGACTTACAGGTAAGGCCTCCGCTGGATATGGTGAATATGTCAAAGTATGCTTGATATAGAATGGATGATGGTGTTCGATGAGCATGGCGATCAGGTGACCGGCAATATCACGTGCGTTTGGTTGCTGCAGCGACTATCGGCGGATGTTGACGATTCCGCTTCTGGAAGTCAGCCTCCAGCCTCCAGCCTCCGGTGGATGGATCTCTGAATCTGTGATCTCTCCACCTTCATCATAGCAACCGTGGTGCATGCACGAGCTGTCGGGCATTTCCAAGGTTAGGTAGCCCTGTTATTATCCACTTCCGTTCTTTAGTCTTTACGTGTATCTGCCACCTGCACCTCCCAGTACGGCCATTCCATCAATTCTTCTATTCTTCCATTCTTTCCAGAACTCAGCTCGCTTGACCGCATTCCTCTCCCTTCCCCCGCTCGCGCGTGGGTGAAGGCGGTTCCAAATTCAGACTGGAGAATTGCCAACGCAGCCATGGGGAATTCATCGCCTCCGTTCCTTTACGCGCCTCCCGATGCCTACAGTTTCAAAGGCCCGACGGATCGCCCCTTCAACCCAAAGGCCGTAACGCAGATGAGCTGGACTCGACCTGCCCCAAAGTCCAAGAAGAAAGGGCCATTGGTCGGCTTCAATCGACACCCAGACTCGGTATGTCGCTGAGATTCAATCTATCCATGTGCCGGAACTAACAACTACCGCGAAAAGTACTGCAATATCCCTGATGGCCGGTCACGCTGGACTCCGATGAGTCCGAGAACAAAGAGCAAGGTTTTCTACGGACGCCGAGTACAGCTTGGCTTGCGCATTCTTACCTTGATTGGCGCGCTTGGATCCCTGTTCTGCGCCATTGTCATCAAGAATGTGGCTAGCTCGATTGTCTGGATTGTCCGTGTGGCGGTATGTCGCATTCCATTATGCTCCGCTTATGGTTCTGCTTCTCTGACTAGGTCAAGCCCTGTATAGCAATCCTGCACACCCTTTACGCCATCTATCACTTGTGCCGCTCTCCTGTGGCCAGGCCCCCGGGCTCTCAAGCGAGCTATATGCTTTTCGCGGCGACTATGGATCTGGGTCTGATACCATTCTATGTGTTTGCAGCGTATCTGGGCTATGAGGAATATACCTCCACCACTTACAGCTGGGGGACACTCCTGAGCACCGACGTTGATGTCATTATCACAATTGCAAAGGCGACCTTCTACCTCAGTGTGGTCAATGGAGGGCTTCATTTGATCTCTCTTGGGATTTCTGCTTGGCTGGGCCTTATCTTCCGCCAGATCGCGAAACTTCCCCCGGACCTAAATCCCTTGGAGGATAACTTGACAGCTCGTTTTCATAAGCGCACCAAGTCCGAAATTGCGGAGAAGCACACGAGCAGTTCCACTCTGGACTCAACTCATGCAGCTGCACAGCCCCTGATCGGAGTCCATCGCAACGTTCCTTTCATGCACACGAGGGCTCAGTCATCGGAGGATAACGGATCCCGACACTCACAGACCTCTATACCGCAAATGCCGTTTCAGTATCAATCCAATACTCTGGAAGAGACGCCGTACGAAATACCCCTGCAAGACCAAGATGTGATGATGCGCCCCACTTCATCCATACCGTGCAGTACCCCTGTACGCCAACCATCCCCTGAAGTGCCAAGCCGATCTCAATGCGTCAGTCCGGCCTCGCAAAATTGGATCGCCTACCCATCTCGCTCGGCGTCACATGTTACTGTCACAGAGAGCCGGAGCCCAGCTCCGCGCGAGCCATCCTCTGTTTATAGCAGGACGGAAACACCCGCATCCACCAGTGGCATGATTGACTGGATGGGCCTCGCTCATAAGTACGGGTGGGATCTGACTGAGACTATCTCCGAAGATCTTCGCGGCGAATACGAGTCCCTAGCGATGCATGAGCATTACGGAAACGACGATGACTCTCATAATGTTCGGAAAAATGGCCTATACGATCACGATGAACGCGACATTGGCGATCATCGCATCGATATCTTCCAGGATCGTGTGGATAGCGACGATGAATACGATTATAACACCCTCAGGGTCAATCCTCTAGCACTGAATCCTCCAACACCGCAACCCGTGATTGAAACCTCGCAGCAAACAAGAAAGGCTTCCGGTCGTATGGTTCTCGGCGACATACCTAATCTATCTCCTACGCCAACACACATGGTACCCCCGCTTGATAAACCCGAAAGGGAGGGGCACTTCTATGGTGAGATGGAGGGCAAAGCTGGTCTCAAAGATCTCGTGGTCCCTGATTTGAAAGTCGAAAAGAGCACAAAGTTGGTCAAGCGCAAGTCAGATAAGCGTAGCTCGTACGGGCCTCTCAAGCAGGATGATGACTACGCCGGAGAACAAGACCATGGAGCTGTTCCAGCCGACGTCAGTGTACCTGAGCGAGACCGCAAAGGCCGTGTTGTCAGTAACTCTGGCGCCGACGTTGGTCGTCGAGTGGTGCAGAATTCCGGCTTGTCGTATGGAAACTATATCGCTGGAATGGGTGTTGGGAGAAGACGAGATGTGAGCGGAAAGATGGCGGAGGAGGGGCGGGGCGGGATCAGCCCTAGTAAGTCTGGAAATGCCAACCAGAGTCCTATTCCTAGAGCTGCTGGTTGGGCGAGGTTTGCCGGCTTATGATACCATTCAGATGAAAAATGAAAGAAAGAAAGGCTGATTTCAGATTTGTATATGTGGCATGGGATAATGTATTGGATGATGAATGAGTATTTTTCATGATGACGATGGATGAGATGGATTCCGATTTAGGTTTTGTCATGTACTTATTTTTTTTGATGTCGGCGTAATGTAGGACAGATAGTCCACTAGTACGAATGAATACCATTTCTTGCTCATTCGGCACGTGTTTCATTACAGTATAGGTGTTAATGGCGATATAAATCTCTGTAAAACTAACCCTCCCCAAAGGATGCAACTAAGAAGGTACCCCCTCGTACTCCCACCCCTGAATCACCCTCCGATTCCGCCTCGAGTTCCTGCGGTTCGCATTACACTTAACAAACAGCGTCAGCGCCGCAATGATACAAATCACAATACCCGCAATCGCAGCAACCAGGACCGTGCGACGCTCCAACTGGTCCGGGTCAGAAGTATACGGACACCTCTCGTCCGGGCCCCCGGTAACCCAGCAGGTCTCGACGTCGATGGAGTTGAAGTCGATCCAGATCTCGCGTTTGACAGGGTCCGAGGAGGCCGGGTCAATGAGAGAAGGTGGTTGGCCGAGAACGTAGCGGTAGAGGTATGTGTTCTCGAGGCCGGTGCGGGGCACGCTGAATGCGGTTTTTTCTTCGGATTCGGGCTCGAATTTGGCGCAGGCATGTTGATGCGCGTCTTGGTAGGAGTACGGCGTTGAGGAGAGGGACCAGCGGAAGGGGTGGTTATTGATTCGACAGGCGGCGAGGCGAGATTCGCTGCAGTTTGCGGTGAGCCAGTGGCCGTTGTCCGACAGATCCATGACGGCGCAGCGCTTGTCGGCGGATTCGGCGGAGTCGAGGTCATGTCGGGGGGCGCGAGGCTGGCCGAGGGCCCAGGCCCATGAAGAGGAAAGAGTGAGATTGCGGAAGGGGTCTGGAGTTGAGTCGGCTGTTACGTTGAAGAGAGTGCTATTGAGGGTGGAGGTTACTCCGCAACCTGTTAGGTTGACGACGAGGTCGGAGATGTAGGAAAGCGCTTGGTCACTGCTGAGGTTTCTCGGGAGAGGGATGTCAGGGGCTATTGCCCAGGAGGCGTTGACGGCCGAGATGGAGATTTCGTCTGGGTCGTAAAGACATCCGGACTCGATGCTTCCGTCGTTTGTTGCGGATACGGGAACTGTGGAGGTTAGGTATCCGGGAGAAAAGATGACTTCGTTCTCTGCGGAGAGGTCGTAGCTGCTCAATTGCGGATCGACGGAGCCGTATTCGACGAGCAGCCGTCGATCTGCGGCTAGCTGGATGTATTTGGCGCTGGGCCAGCCATCAGGAGTGCTTTGTATGCCCTCTGCGTCTTCTTCAATCGTAAAATACTGAACGATGGGCTTGTATGTATCCTCGACTTCATACCACGAATCGTTGAGGTTACGGCGCTCCTCAAGCAGACGAGACGGGGGGTAAATGTACGATCCCAGCTTGTCCTCCACAATGGAGCTAACACGATCCGAAGTCATCGGAAGCTGTTCGCTTACGACAATCGATGCCGGCTCATTAGGCGATGTCGGATCAGCCGCGACATGAAGATTAAGAGACAGATACCTCAGATATATCACCAGGTCGGAGTCGGTATTACGAAAGTAGTCGTGGAGAATGTCAAGCAGGGCTGAAAGATCGAGACCATCCGAGCATTGGTAAGGGCCGAGGTCGTAGAGAAGATCATCTGAACGGTTGGGCTCCGCTGTGACAGTGCCTTGCGCAACCGCAGTAGTGGTGGGTGTAGCATGCGGAGAAACAGCCACGACGTCAACCCCTTGGGGAATCGAGACCGGACATAGTAGCCAACGCCGAAGTCCAGGCGACCAATATAGGTCGATGTTGAAGCGGCGATAACCAACCGCAAGCAGATTCGACACGCACTTTTCGGCGGCTCTCCTTTCGTACTTATTGTCTCCGAAGCATGCCGCTCGGAGAGAGATGGCCGAGCTGGTGACAAAGTTGATAGGAATTTGACCGGCTACATCCCGTTCACTCTAGATAGCAGTTAGCATTGTCATTCTTATCTCAAGGGCTCTCTATCGTTTGGTCTACTCACTAGCAGGACGGTAGCCCAGGACGAGTTCAACAGGGAGTCATCCGGGTCAAATTTCAGGGACATGAGGATTCCAAATCCGCAGAAAGCAGAGATACACCTGACGCATTCATGTCAGAGACCAGCCAGAGCGACTGAATCTTGATGGGATGCTAAATTGCAAACCGTTTGATGTCGTTGAAGCGTCGAGGACGTGCAGCTTCGTCAGCGTCGTCGAGGCGGAGACTCCAAGGCGGTCAGCGAGGTCGGCATCATCTTATCTGGCCACTTCCCTTCCTCCTTCATCTGCAACTTCTCCCAACTTGGATTCAGACTTCCACTGTCGTTTTCTTCTTCTACGCTGGGAACCATCAAATCTGCTACTCAGGATCACTGTCTCCGTTTCGATCCAAGCGCCCTTCCCGTATTGACTCAAAATGGCCGCCCCCGGCCCCGGCCCGTCCCCCCAGCAGGTTGCTGCCATGCAGCAACAATTCGCTGCTGAGGCGGCCAAGCGAGGAATGACCCCGGAAGAATTTGCCAAGCAGCAGCGCGAGCAGCTGGCTGCAGAAGCCGCTAAGCATGGCGTTACAACCGAACAATACGTCCAACAGCTGCGAATGCGTGCAATTGCTGCCCAACAGAAAGCCGCTGAAGTGAATCGACAGCTCCAGGCTAACGGACAGGCTGGCGGAACACCAGGTCAGCCGGGTCAACCTGGGCCGCAACAGGGACCGCAAACGCACACGCAGCAAGTCCCTGTTCTTCCAGACAGTCCTAAGGATCCCAAGGCTATTGCAGTCGCGAACTTCCTACGATCACAAAATCTGAAGCCGAGGACGTGTATCTTGGGCGGACAGAGGAAAGAGATGTTCAAGGGTTGGTTTTTGATCGCTTAACAGTTTGGTCGCCATTGTCGCTGATCGATGCTCCTAGTAAAACGCGCTATCCGTGCGCTCGAATCTCCGGCATATGCGAAAGCTCAAAAGAAGAACCCTCTCCTACCGCCGGTGACGGACCGTGCCTCAGCCGAGAATGTATTCAAGCTCCTCCCTCTGTCAGTTCTCGCGCTCCGAGTCTCCAAAGTTGATCCTCATGCCGGTCACGGCCACGCCAAGCCGGCGAAGCGAGTCAAGGGGCTCTGGGAGGTCAAGATCGAGCAGCACCAAGAAGCCGATCCGATGATGCACTACGTCTGGCTTTACGAAGGCCCGCAGTGGAAGCAGAAAGCCATGGCTGTTGCCGTCGTAGCGGGCATCTTCGCTGTTGTTCTTTTCCCTCTGTGGCCTATCGTCATGAGGCAAGGAGTTTGGTACCTCAGTGTGGGAATGATGGGCCTGCTCGGTCTATTCTTTGCCATGGCTATCTTCCGTCTTATTCTTTTCTGCATCACCGTCTTTGCTGTACCGCCGGGACTTTGGCTCTTTCCAAACCTGTTCGAGGATGTTGGATTCATTGATAGTTTCAAGCCACTATGGGGTTGGCAAGAGGTACATTTCCATCCGCTTTGTTCCAAAATAAAAAATGAGGCACTTCTAACCAGGACATCTCTAGACCAAGAAAAAGAAGAAGAAATCCAAGAAAGCCGTGGATGCTGCACCAGGCCCGGCGCCTCAATCAACAGCCACCACAACTGCAACCGAAACGGCAACCGGAAACACAGACTCCAGCGGCCCCGTAAAGCGGGATCTCGCGCCCCGTGTAGAAGAAGTTGAGGAGTAATCCATCCATTCCAGACCCCGCTTCGCATATGGGACTTTTCAGTCGCCTATAAAAAGAAACACGTTATGAACCTGCCTCACAGATTCTTATCCATCTATGATGTTACATGTTATCTATCTATTCTTCATTCCAGGTGTCTTAACTTGGTTGCCATTGTCGGGACATTGGGGTTGGGAAGGAGTTTCCTGGCGCATTTCGTAAATACGATAATCTATACCGTGATTCCACTGTATTTCGGTCGACATACTGCATGTAGTACTTTTTTCGTGTGTGCGTGCATCTATACAGGTTTATATGTCTCTGACTCTGGTGTCTATTTCAACCGATAACCTGCGCTGACTTGTCCATATCCCGCCAAGCCTTCTCACATCTCTTTGCTTGCAGCGTAGGGATATAAACTCTTCAGGATGTTGGGGGGTGGGAGGGTCCTTCAGGTGATCAGTTCGGATCTGGTGTATCTCCACTCCTAGCACACCTAAGGTAGCAATTGTAGGTATACTGGCTACCAGCCCCATTACATTTAGATCTATAAAATTGAGCAACTATACTAGTCAATATATTGCTCTATGTGGAGCTATATTCGCCGCCACATTTTAGGGTTCCCCTTTACGTAGCCCAGGAAAGTACGGGATCATCAGATCCTCCACCATTTCTACTATTTCCCTCGTCTACTTTGACTGCCATTTGCAAATGCCTGAAGGTTGTATATTGGGGAAAGGGGGGCATGGTGCCAAGTCAGTGGATGGGTAGTGGAGTCTATTATGGCGAAATCTTGATCGGTGGTGTCTGGATGCTCCATGGCCCAACAACGGCCACAGAGTACAACCCCTTCACCGCAGTCGACTGCAGAAGGAGCGGGCGTAAAGCTTGCTCCAGAAAAGGGTCCTCGAGGATCCGCATCTGCCCTGGCTGGGAAAGCGGGGCGACTCCTCGGGGGGTCCCGGTGGGGGCCTCACTGTGATTGAAGTTCGGCATCGATGGAGTTGGCAAACTTGAGGTAATTGCTTGTGTTGCCAGCACTTTGTAGGGAGCTCGCACCTACCTATTCTGCACTTTGGATACGGAAAAGAATAGTTTGATCTCATTTTATCTCAAGTGAAAGGCAGGCTGGTTTGATTGTCTTTTCCCGTATTCCTGAGGAAGAGTGCCGTGCTCCAAATAATATCGCAATGCAGGGACAGGGCTTATACGCTGTGGCCTCAATGAGACAGTCCCATTGGCCTCGTTGGCAGTTTCAGTATGATTGGCACAGGAAATCTCTCCCATCCCCGGTGTCAACATACGTAGGACCGTCGCGTGTAATATTGATCTGTCAGACCTGGTAGATCTGGTGTTTATCGTGGGGTGTACTGTTGCGCCGCGCCACGATGTGATTGCAGGGGCCAGTAGACAGCGTGTTTATGCGTGGATATGTAAACTGAACAAGCTTCTGCAATGCCGTTCTATCATCAATCGGCGATTAAGTTCGTAACAGGTAGTAATAGGGCGAGTTTGAAATCAACCTGCCCCTGACCTAGCCTGAACAAGGTTAGCTGACCCATACAGTTGGAGATCTGGAAGCTCGAATCTGGAATCCTCGGAACACGTACCTGTAAGAGCCTAAGTAAAATGCATACCTGATTATTCGGTGCTGAACGTTGCAGGCGCCAGAGAGTGGGCGGGCTTCCGATACAGTAATCACTGATGGCTCTATTTCCCCAAGTCTGGCGGCCTTACCAGCATATTTAAAGAAAGTAACCTTGCACCCGGAACACGAAAAGTATAGTACAAAGCTCCTGTAGGATCGTATGCAAAACCACATACGAATGCGAAATCCGATGGATGCAGACGCATACAGGGCGGGATATCTCGGGAATCAAATAACCAAGTGACGACATAGCAAATGCCCGAATCTGGACATACAACAGTAACCAGGATCATGCGAGCAAAGAGATAGAAAGAGATTACGAACGCTAGAGCGCTGCAGATATATGTATGCTACGAGTGTCCGAGCCATGAAAAAAGGAGATTAGGGTCGACAAATGCATGTGGCTATGTCGTGGAGAATAGAAAAGGGCAGGATAAACCTTTTTCGATTCGGGATGGGCAATCGGGTCGTCGGTTGGCGCTATGCGTTGGGATGCACTTGCCGAGCCGTAACACTTCGTACAGTCCGTGGAAACTGACTTTGCGTTGCAGTTGTAGGCATGACAGCAGCTGGCGCTTTCTCAGCGTCTTTAACAGGAGTCATTGCGAGAGAGTGCTCTGGCCAGCCGGATTGCGGAGAAGGTTCGATAAATGCCGATGGTATCTTCGGCAAAGGGCAGGTTGGCGGAGGCGCAGCAGGAGGGCCCAATGTAAGTCCACTCAGGCTCTTACGTCGCGACATGACCAAGGAAGAAGGACGAGTGGATTGAGGGACTACACTCGATCGTTCCCGACGGTTCGACGTATTCCCTATATCAGTAAAACTTTTTACAGCATGCGACGCTGTAGTAGGTCTCGAGGGCTTGAGATCGTTGATAGGAACTGGACGGGGTGAGCCGGACGGACCCGCTGACATAGTAATCTTCTCCGGTAAATGTGAATATCGGATACGGCTCTGAGCCTGATCTCGACTCGAATTCCCCAACGCGTCCTCTGAGATTGATGGACGGAGTTGTTTCGTTGCAAGGTCACGCCGATCTACCGGCTGGCGTTGTTCGTGCATATCGCCGCACCCACTGAAGAATTCCCGTCCTGGCGATTGCGGTGGAGATGAAAGCATCGAGACAGCCTCAATTGAAATATCGTCACGGTGCTGGTCACCTCGCAGAGGAGGCAAATGAGGGACTAGCGGAACACCCTGCCGAGCTGCAAACCTCTTGCTGAAAACCGGTACACTAAAGTTAGGCGCTGGGGGTGAGGCACTTCGAACATGGGGATCAGAAACTGCAGATCGCGACTGGGGTGTGTCGGGAGATTCCGAGTTTGTTGCGTGCTGTAGAAACATCGAGTGCCGCTTTCGCGGGCTCGAAAATGTTGGACTACTAGGGCCGGTCACGGAGGACGAGGTCTCCGAAATGATGCTACCGTCGGGAAGCGGAGGCGCTCCAACTGCTGAATAATACCGTGCAGGCTCCTCAGCATTTGATGCTAGTTCTGTTTGAGAGGTGGATATTGACCCTGAGCGAGAATCGGGGGCCGGCTGCATAACTATCGACCGGCGATTGACCGATGCATAAGAGCTTCGGCGGGATTTATCGCCAATTCTCGGATCTTTCTCCTCGAAGACCATGGACTGTCGCGGTTGAAGATAGACCGCAGAAAACCGGTTCGGATCCTTCTTCACCATCTGCCGCATGCTAGGTCTGGTGCGCAGCTGACTCTCCATGCCTTCGTCGTAAACCTTCTCGGAAACGTATTTTTTGCCGCCGCGAGCTTCAATCTGCGCCCGAACGGCTAGCAACCAGGAGCTCATTTCGTCAGGATCAGTAAACACGAGTAACATATTTTGCGCTAATCGGCGAGCGTAGGACCTGTGGAACGCAAACCGCGAGAAAAGAGGCCGATGTCCTTCGGCGGTATTTGTACTACTGCCCTCCTCGGAACCTTGAGATACCTGCAGCACCCAATGCTTGCCCGGGATCGCGTCACTGGCGAACGCCACAGACTTCGGCCCAAGAAGCAGCATCTTCTCTGGCAAGCGGTCGTGTTTGCCGTCACCGGGGTACTGCAGGATATAACCGGAAGTCGCAAGAACGAATACCTTTCGGGTCCACTCGCTATTTTCGATGTTGTCAGACAAGGCGCGCAAGTACTTTTGATTTTCCTTTTCGAGCTTCTTCCTCCGTGGTGCCAAATCCTCCGACGGCTCCTCATTGGCTTGCTGGCCGGATTGTGAATCATCATCATGGAGATTTGCGCCTTTTGCTTTGAATGTAGCATGGAGGCGCATTATAGAATCGCTAGAAAGCGTCGGGGCCGGAAGGGTGGTATGTTTAAGACCTTGCGGATAGGCTTTAAAGAGCGGAGGTGGTTTCCAAGCTACATCTTCGGCAGGGGGCTCGTCTTCGAGCGTTTTCGATTTAGAATTCTGTTGCAACTTAGTGTGAGGCATGTCTGTCAGCTGGGGGGGCGTAGCAGGGGTAGGAGCGGAGGCCGCAGCCCTAGATGTAGCACAAGCAATTGGCGATATTGGTGCGGCTGTCTCGGCTAGTGACTGTTTCACCGAGTCCTGAGCTTCTTCAATGCCCGAAAGCCTAGGATCATGCGTTGACTTCCGACCAGACTTCTCGCGGATGAAGATATTGCGGAGGCTGGACCTGGAGGACTGCCGCTTCACAGGTGCCGGCTGTAAAGGTACTCGTTCTGCATTGGCGTCCTCGAAGTCTGACGGTCGAGGACGCTGCGGTCGGGGAGGTGCGTTATTGATTATCTGAGACGTAGGGCGGCTGAAATTTGTCTGCAAGGGAGCCAATCGTTGTTGGCCCCTTCGCTCGCTGACAGATGGCTGAGCGGGTGTTGTATCAAGGGACATCGCTTTTCAGCTTTTACTTTCCTTCTGGCTGAGCGGGAACCCGACGGCGGAAATTGCTCTTTTGAAGGAGCAGGAAATTGGGACGGGGATATCGCTTTTAGAACACCACACACGACGTCAATTGTGTAATGTCTGCCCGTGAAACAATGGAAGGAGTGGCTGAGCGGAGTTGCGAAGGGGGTTGCGGAAGACAAGGTTATTCATTTGGCTTGAGTAGAGGAAGCGATCATAGATGTCGTCACGGCTATATAGACAAAGAGGGGGGGAAAAAAAGAGAGTTGATGTATTATGCTCGGCTCAGCAGGTAAAAATGTGAAGTGAGTCGAAGGAAGCGTAGGAAGAACATAAACCAGGCCGGTCAATTATTGCTTGACCTCAACGTTGCGCTTGCGCTATTATGATCGGAAGCTTTGGGAGAAACATGAACATGCACGGTGCGAAAATACCAGCTCTCGAGGTGAGGTCGCCGACAAAGGCTGGTCTTCTTAGGCGCCGCTCTTCAGCAATCGCATTGTAACTATTGTTCCATAAGCCGAGATCGCGATGGGGGAGAAGAAGCAAAATTGCGACAGCATGTGTAAGATAGAGAAGGGGAAAGGCGCTGGGAAGCAGGGCCAAGGCTGAAGGAGACAGCAAGCGTGACAAATGGTCGCCTCTGCCGAACAAAGAATATGAAATGACTAGTAGTCAGTCTAGTCTGTTCTTCTTGTTGAGGTTGACTGGACTGCCCAATCCCATCAACTGCTGAGGGCTGACAGCTAACTAGGAAGAGACTAAAATTACCTAGGCTTGTTTGTGATCAGGTCTGACCGTCTGATTCTGAAACTATTCGGACGAATTTCCTCAGAACCTTGGGACCCATAAGCTCCGCAGATGAGGGATCTGAGATGCAAAGGCATCATCGGAAGCAAGATCGGGATTCGACTCAAAGCAGCCTGCTTGGACCATGATGGGGACTTGAGCCACTGGAGGGCCCGAGGCCACCGAGCGAGGCCTCAGAATTTACTGCTCTCGAAGAACTTGAAAGTTGCCCTGGGCCATGGAGCGCCCCTGAATCTGGATTCAGCTTCTTGTGTCTCCACTTTCGTAACGGCTTTGAGTTTTTAATTGAGACTGAGAGGAACATCCCATTTTAGTTTCCGTTAGCCGGTGCCGACTAGAGTCACTTACCAGGGATTTCCTCAAGGCCAGGCCAATAAGACTGCAACAAGATAGACGGCACTGGAGGTCTCGCTTCGGCTAGACTCTCGGATCGTCTGTGAAAGGGGGCCATCAGACACAAGGCAAGTCCATTTTTGATGATGGGAGATGCCATTATTGTGTCACTCCCACCCGCCTTGGAGATTCGGATTCTGCTGCAGTAATAATAATGCAGATGGCAGATGGCATTGACACGTCGGGACTCGAGATCGTCCAGCCCTGGAGTTCCACCACGATGAGCTGACGGGAGGACCTCGAGGCACGAGGGGATGCACGTGCTGACTCATTGGAAGCTGTCTCCGCAGATCCACTGCATAACAAAATTTATCCACAGGTATTATTCCTCCTCCTCGGACTCATCTAGATGCATGGGATTCCATACCTAGTATTATTTTCATTCGTACTACGGAGTACTAACTATTTCATACTTATGTCAGAAGTTAAGGGAAAATGTCACTAATTTAAGCAACGTACGGGCATGCTAGCTGAATTGCGATCAATGCACTGGCGTCGAATCGAATCTACACACTTGGCCCACATTTCTGGCCTTGTCCTTCTTGCACCGCGCCCACCAATTCCGCCGCCTGGTCGCAGTACTGTGCCATCGAGGTGTCCTTCTCGGTAAGACCCCGGGGGTGATGAGTAGTCCAATGGACGTCCACGGATCCAAACCTCTAGAATACTGTCAGCACGAAGGGCTCTCGATTCAAGATTCATTCCAGGAGCCAAAAGCATGGTGGCGTATACGTACAAGCGTCATCGTCGCATGATGCTTCTTTGTAGCGCTCTGAGATGCTACAACATTCACAAAGCTCTGTCGCCATTCCAAACCAATTCTATGGTCAGTCTTCTGTCATCCATATGGTACCAGACGAGGTTGAGAAAGAACGCACCACGGCCTTGAAGTACGACCGGAAATAAAAGGTCTTTCTAATCCCAATGTTGTCCTCATCCAAGCTCCATCCTTGGTCTTGCAATCCGTTCAACAATGGTCGCAACTGCTCTGGATCGGTACCTTCGGCGAACCTAGGTTCGAACGGCATGGTCGAGGCACTTCGGACTGTGATTCCGCGACAGGGCCAAGCTTGGTCACGAGCAGTGGAGGAAGCGCTCGGTGGCAGAGGGCGCAGCTGAGATACATCCACTAGAGGATGAGTTGAGAACTGACAACCCCGCCTTAGGTCGACACTGCACAGCGACCTCTGAAGACGCCGACTACATCTGGAAGCGGCGTGCATGATGAATGGATTGCGCTGGAAATTGCGGGGCTTCCTTCCCCTGTCCCTGTCACTCGCACTTATGGAAGTTCCGCAATGCAGCTTTCACGTGACCTGTAATGTCCACATCCTCCTGAGCCCCGACCTGAGACGCCGACTTTAATGTTATGAGTGAAGTGCCTAGTGTTATTGTCGTTGATGGACCTCCCGTGGAGTCTACGGGGTATTTCGTTCCGCTGCCCAGAAGAGCATACATTAATACGGCCCAGCGTGACATGTAGGTGCGCCAGGAAGATCTCTGAGCACCCGGTACTGAGGTACCATCCGATCCCCGGACTCCATGATGGATCGATCCCAGGTAGAGCCTAAGTACTACCTACCTAGGTACGTTCTATATTCAAGCCTCGGACAGGCGTTGTCATTACACGCCTTCCGGCAACATCGAATGCACGGCCTCCTGCCATCGTCCACTAGTAAAACTGTCATGCAGATTTCATACCATTCTTTTTTGCCATAGTACGTACAGCAAGTGTTTGCCGGTATCTCAGGAGCAAAACTGCAATGCAGATCGGGAAAGAGCTGGTTTACAATGCGCCAGGGGAATACTGAGCAAATAACACGAAGCCAGAGAACGCCATGGAACCTCTCAAAATGAGACGCTCAACGGCAAAACCACGTAAAAAGTCATTAGGAGCAAAGAAAAAACAGGAAAGAGAAAACACTAGGCTTCCATTTAAACGGGACAGAGAAAGAAGAAAAAGAAGCCAATGAGGCCCAGCTACGCATCGATAGGTTCAGGGAGTTGGAACCCTCGGAAGCAAGCCATCATTGTTTGCGTATATGCCATACTATACCTCCGCCGAGAAGCTTTGCCTTGCAGAGGCGGAGCGTGAGGTGGGACGAGAAGCGGCAAAACTTCCTTGCCGGCTTCCGAGGGTTTGGCGGATACGTAGGTTCTGCTGTGACCGTGCGAATGAATTCGCTCTCGAGGAGGTGGGGACGCGAGAAAGTCTGCCAGTGTGGATTGCACCGTGACTCTGCAGTTCAGCTCTTGCATCGGACAGCTGCTGAGCAAACGGAGACCGCTTGCGCAGCGTCGGGCCGTACCAGTAGATTGCGTAAACTGCAATTACCAGGACGAAGGAGATGCAGACTGTCGCGTCCATAGTAAGTAATCATTCCGGATTCAGTGTAGTGCGGAGAAGGGTCACTCACAGAGGATGGTGGATGCGTATTCCAGATGGCGGTCGCCGCCAATATCTGCGTAGCACGTCAGTACCATATCCGACTCAGATCCGCGGATGAGACGTACTCTGGAAGAAGGGTGTTGCTGGAATAGTCAATACACCAGCAAGGAAATCTCTCGCCCAGCCATTTCCACCGGTGGCGGAAGCCGAGTATGGGCCGTAAGCACAGATCATGTAGTCAATGGTAGCCATGTAGATGCTGTAATTGGCAATTCCGACTATAGCGGAGAAGACCATGGTACCAATCCAGTGAACAGGTGGGCCAAGGGAAGTCCAAGCGAAGCCGATCAAACCGATGGGAAGACAAGGAGCAGTATAAAGCAGCCACCAGAGACGGGACTCGTACTGGGTGTGTTCATCGTCAGGCTTCTCGCGACGCTCTCTGGTGTTCCGTTTGATTACCGGAATGAACGATCCCCAGGCGATGAAATATCCAACAAGAATTGGAATGAAGGATAAACCAAGGGCAACGGTGCTGAAATTCCACTGTTCGTACACAAGACCAAATGACTGGATGAACATGAAGATCAATGCGTCGCTGAAGCCACTCAATAGGGAAAGCGTCAAGACAATCGGCTCGGTCACGAACATTCTGAACGGACGGATCCAGGTAACCATGATCTCTCGCATAGAGAAACGCTCCCTGTAGGGAACCAGTTCGTTGGGGCCATAGATGTTAGGGTTCTCGCCGCTCTTCCTCATCTTCTTTGCGATCCGGTCCATCAGGATAGTGGTGCGTGTCTCGGGGACCAAGAGGAAGTGGGCGAGTTGGACGAAGCCACCAAAGATGAGCTGAATCCAGATATTCCAGCGCCAGGCCAAATTTGCTTCAACGAAGCCACCCACGACAGGGCCGATGACCGATCCAGCAACAGAGGAGAAAACAACACAGGCGACAGCATACTGCTGGTCGTCGGCTTCCCAGAGGTCAGCAATCATACCAAGAGTCACTGAGCCACCGGCTGAGCTCAAACCACCCAATGCCCGGCCAACCATGATGGAGGCAAAGTTCGGGGCGATTGCAACAGGAAGTTGCCAAATGTTGACAAAGAATAGACTGAGCTGCAAGATTGGCTTGCGGCCAAGTTCCTCACTCCAGGGAGCCCAGAGCTCGCAACCAAAGGCGTACAGAACAAGGAAGATCATCGCACCACAACGAGCAGCCTGCATACTGACACCAAACTCCTCCGAGATACCAGTCAAAGCATTGGAGTAAAGACTGGTGTTGAAGTTCATTGAAACCTGGACGAGAAAGATCACTGTGATGATCAACCATTTCCTCCAGCTTGGGAGGGCGTAACCGAGTTGATCATAGCAGTCGTCTTCTGTCAACTCGATCTTCTCATCCGGCTTGTTCTCCAGCTGGTGGAAGTTGCTGCCAGCTGTGAGTGGAGAAGGATGAGACTTGTCAGCGTCTGCCGCAGCTTTCTCCTTGTCGACTTCGACGATAGCATCTTCCTGGGAAGAAGAAGACACTTCCAATTCGCGAGATCTCCGGGTATTCTCTATATCTTTTTCTGCTAGTGGCGAGGCCATGTTGGTCGAATCACCACTGGTGGGTTGAGTCGAGATTAGTACTACCTAGAGGAAGGGAAGGAGAAGAAGAGAAGGGGAGGACAGAGTCCAAGACGACACTGTCCAGCTGGAACCAAAGGATACAAACACTGAGCAAGAACTTACAATGACGCTGGCCAAGGGAGTGTATGTAACACAGGTAGGTAAGCGTTCGGCAGGGCGGGGAGCAGAGGTGTACCTTATGAGTGAAAAGAGTAGGATGAAAATAGATGGAGTTCCGAGGAACAGGAAGGTGGAGGTGGATTCAGGTGAAAACAAAAAGAAGAAGAGAGGACCTCGATGGGGAGATGACGGGGTAGATAAGAAAGAGGAGCTGCAATAGAGCGGGGGAGAAAGATGAAGAGAAGAGAAAGAGGAATCCAGAGCCGGGGAAAGAAAAAAGAAAGAGATGCGGCCTGTCATCATCATGAACTTGGGGCAACAACTCCCAAAAGGGAAGGAACGGTCAATGTCTGCCCGCTATCGGTGCCGTCAATACCTGTAGGACCATCATGGATGGCCATGGCTGGCGCCACAATGCTACCTCCGGATTCCCTACCTACTACATAGTTACTAGCCGGATCCAGATGCCCAGGCACTCGCTTTTCTTCTGCTTCAGCTTCTCATGACGATCTTGTCCAAGTCAATTCAAGCTTTCGGTGCCCATGAAGATCTGGTGGCTTGGCGGCTGACTCTTGCACCTGCTTCTCTACTTGCCCTTGGCCCTTTCAAAAGGCGTGCGCTGTGGATAATGCGGCAGTGCAGCAAGTGAGTCTACAGTAAACATAGCATTGCAATACCTATGGCCCTAGAAAGGCCGTGAGCGTGCAGAGTTCCAATTGCGTTGGCCGTTCCTGGGCCGGAAATTTCGAGGATGCCGGATCGGGATGGGCGATGGCGGGCGGGAAGGTTTCGAAACCGGGATCGAACAACGCCATCGCCCGGATCGATAACACAGCGCCAACAGTCAATTTCACTCAAGGTCAGTATCAGGGATCATGCAGACAATCTCCACCAGCTGTAAGTCAGCATGACGGTTTTGGTTGCACAACGCAAGGAGGGTCAGGATGGCTAAGGATTGCAGGCGCTGCTCCCCGAGCGGCGGTCGGCCCTGGACAAAATTGGCGGGTAAAGTCAAAATCAACCCGGCCTTCTCAGACATCTGGGTCTATGCATGTGGCAAGTTTGTTTCAGTGGAGTGCTGGAGAGAACCTTGGAATAATGTTGTTATCCCGGATTTCCACCCGATTCTTCCTCCTCCGTTCTTGCGGGGATAATTTCCCAATCTCACCTGGAAATGACATCAAGCATCCGTTTTCGTCCCCAACCATGGCTTTGCTTGTTCTTGGGCAAACCTTGATACCCTTAAGCTTCCATTTTCCTTGGCTTACAATCTTGGAAGATTGCCCTGGACTCCTCTACGTGCCGTTGTGCTCTAAACTCCGCAGTACGTAGTAGTGTTGTAGTTAGTGCTAGCGAGGACGGGAGAATTTCTCGTGTGGGGTTTCTCCAGAAGCCCCCATCGTAATCTCTCCAGAATCCAGACAACCACTTGCCCCATGAGGTGCTGCACCCACAGTACCAAATACATATTACCCGATACCCAAGTACTACCTAAGTACCTGGAGGGCACGTCAGTGGCAATAAAACTTCCGTTTTATCCGACAGGTATCGAATGCACACGGCACCCAGACGTATTTACCAGTCTGCTGTCCGAGATTCCGCGAGGATGATGATGAGGCTGAATTGTAGGAAATAAGCACACGCCAAGGAGTTCACAAGACCAGCCGCCTAAGGGCCAAGATCCGTAGTTCATAGTTAAGCAACAAGCAACCTGGGCATGGGGCACTGCTCGCAAGCAACCACACCAGATACAAACTTCAGAGTTGCACTGTATATGATATATGTGACTCATTATAGATTCCCCTGGGGCCCACGTTGAATGTAACCCTTCAAATTCGCCGACCTTTTTTTACGATCCACCGGGAAAGGAAAAGGGAAAGTACTTTCTAAATCACGTGTAGGATCGACGCTCTGTTGTCGGCTGCTTCCGGACTTCCAGGATGGGACTAGTCTATTACTGGGCAGAATGCTTGACCGCTTACTGTTCCTGACTTCTCCCCTCGATCCCCGCCTGGCTTTCGGTCAGCCCATCATGAGCTGGAAAAGCTCCCAGACCAGCGTCATCATCTCTCCGTCTTGTTCAAGCTGCCTATTATTTTCCGCATCCGATTTTGGCTCTATCTGATCATCTGATCTGAGAGGGTCAGACGTTTCCGGCCGCTTTCTTACTCAAACCATGTGTCCCGACATCAATTCCCTTCCCCCATCCCGTTCGGCATCTGTGTCCCCACGCCAGCGACGGACTCTCTCCAGTCTATTGGATACCCTAGCCCCGACCCAGCCTATCTCAACCAACGCCTCCCCCGATTCACCTTCGACCAATATGAATAATAACAATCACACCAGCAATAATGGCACTACACCGGCAACCGCCGAGCCGCAGCGACGCCATCACCATCCTATGGGCTCGGAGCGCCGCCGTTCTGGAAACCTGAATCTGAACCTAAACAGTAACAGCTATGCCGACCCGAGCATCGGAGACGTCGTCGGCTACGGACTTCGCACTTCAAGTCCATCCAATCTTGGAGGCAGCCCCGTCATTGGCACCGGCGATCCACATCATCATCGTACGCCCTCACTGGGGGAGCTTCACCAAGAACTCGAGCAGGAGCAAGAAGCTCATGTGGTAAGTTATTTAAATCTCGCCGGTACTCCTGCCATTGGGAGTAACATGCTTATACTTTGCTTCAGAACCGACTTTTACAAACCATCAGAAGTCAACAAGCTCGGCTTCAGCTTCTGGAGCAGCAACACCCGCAGTCTGCACTTGACGACACTACGCCAGCCTCGGAGCGTTCTACCCCTTTCCCCCCGATTGCTCCTGTTTCTAACGCAGGTAGCCGGACGTCAACTACTCAACTGTCCTCGTCTTTGTCAAGCCGCCGGCCGAGCCAAGCACACTCGCCCAATCTCCGACCGCTAAACTCGAACACACTCGAGTGGGTCCCCGGCCCCGGTGATGGCGCAGCAAGGCGGGGCAGCAGAGACGAAAGTAGCTTTTATCAAGCGGAGGCAACTGCACTCGCTAGAGAGAACCAGGTGCTACGCCAGCGCATTCGAGAATTAGGTGAGTGATTTTCTGGGAGGGGACGCCCATGCTACCTTTTTCGATCTTCGTTGTTTATTTATAAGTGCATCACTGACATGGTGTAGAACGCCAAGTAAGCGAGCTGACTACGAATAATTCCTCCGCACGTGGAGAAAGAGCGACGTCGACTGATCCTTCTCGAACAACTGAGACTGTCACAGTAGCCCAGACAGCGTCGAGTGCAGGTTCTGAGGGTGAGTCGTCAGACAAAACGTGATAGGTTGGTGTGCACATGCAAAGGTTATTTGGAGTGTCAGCGAATGATCAACATTATTATATCCACGGAATTGGACGCACACTCGAATGCACCCTGTCAGAGCCACTGGGCACGACGGATGCTGCTGGGCACGACAGAGTTGCGCATGCTGCTCCACTGGATTTTGTTTCCCTTAACAAGCGACCATCGACGTCAATTGTATCCCGTAAACCACGCAGCGAGGCACGTTGCAGTCACTTCGGCTACAGAATGGCCGACCCTTGGCATATAGAACATCTACTCTCTCGTCTCTTTGTATTCTTAGCCGCTTACCGGATAGGAAACGTACACCCAGTGGCCAGGGGAACCTTGCTAAGTGACTGAACCCTCAAATGCGGATACTTTACATCAGGTGATCAGAGTGAACAGAGCATATATGTTATCCATCCCTTGCCTATCACAAGATAAAATTACGCATCGCATAACTCCCACGCGAAGGACCAACACGAGGCATAAATGAAACAAAACCTCAGCGCCCGGACTCACCCACCCTCTCTCTCTCTCCACCCCCTTACCTGCGCAACCAAAACGTGGCGCTGATAGATCCATGCAAGGAGAGACCTCTCTCGATCACCTACATATTGAGACAAAATCATCCTGCATATACCAATCCCCTAGATAGAGGTTGGAGTAGACCCGGAGAGAGACTGGACTAGAACCCGATCTTTTTTCCCCCTCGCAGTACATATCACTCGCAGTACATACGGTAGATATACACCCTGTCAGGCCCGCCCCAGCCCCCATCACACCGGACCCTTTTTAAGCATTCCCTACAGCGCCGCGGCCCAAGGGCCCGCCGCTTAGCTCCCCTACGGTCTACCGAAGTAAGCCACCCTTGATCGGGAGTGAGAATGAGGGAATACCTGGGTCTTTGTCCATGACCAACTATGTGTAGATACGGAGTACGTAGGTACTTGGGTAGGTAGGTACCTATGTCTCGGTAAATCATGCAGACTGCATGCAATGAATGCAATGCAGTGCCGTGTCAGACCCCCATCCACTATCACATTTACCCACCGACGAACCCTGGAGAGATTTCTAAGGGAAATAAAAGGAAGAATTCTAGAAATCCTCCTCGATCCAATAATAATACAGGAAAGAATATTACAGAGCCTAAGGTGCAGATCCTACAGATCCTGCTCAATTCACACCGTCACCCTCACCGGCAATAAGGTATAATATACCTACTAAGTACCACTTACTATGTAACTATAAGTACCCTAGTAACCTCAAGGTACTAGGTACGGCCCTAGTAATTAGTACTAACTAGGTAGCTAACTCGCCCTGAATACACGCAAATAAACACACCCAAAACATGCAGGAAGAGGAGATTACCTTAAGGTAAGATACCTATGGATATCCAGTGGCTCCACAGTTCTCCTAGGTTCCCCCGGGTCCCCGACGCCTGTCCCTGGCCTGCGGGGGTTTTCCTTCTCCTTGAGCTGCCTACCAGTCGCCGTTGCTGCATCGTCAGTGTGAATTCCAGGAAATCAAGCACCGATGATACCCGTAAGATAAGCTAGTCTGCCTTTTTACTTTCCTTCAGGAATTCAGGTTATGGTTCAGGGAGCAAGGGGTTCTGAACATAGAGCCCTCCCCCCACCCCCCCAACGTACCCAGGGAGAAGGTATCCCTGGACTGTATCCCGTGCGAGAAAGTTTTTAACAGATTGAATGGCTGATTTTGGGGCTGGGTTGAGCACATACCTAGACTTTGTCTGACACTACCGGAGTTAAAAGATGACTGAATAGGGACGGGTTTAAATTTGGTGGAGTCAGTAGGTAAGGCAAGGTGGTTGGAGTCTTCGTGGAGTACCTGAGTGAGTCCATGTGGGTTTTGGAAGGTCCGAGAGCTGGTCATCAAGTTATGTTATGTATAGACGATAAGATTTTATGAGCCAGGTTTGCTTGATATCATGCTTTTGTCGAGCTTCAGGGCTAGTTAGCTAGTTAGGCAATCTCCAGGGAGCCCCAGAGCCCTCAGGGACCAAATTCTTGAGGCATTTGGAGTACCAGGGCCTCCACGACAAAGCAACAAATCCAACGACTCTCTTGTGGAAATATGCGGCGATACGCAGAGGAAGTGCTTTCCAATGCAGGTCAGGCCACTGGTCCGAGTGATGTATCTATTCATAATATTTCCAAAGAGACCCCAAGTCCCAACGCTGCCTCCAGAGTCCCCGCGGACCTCGAGATCCATTGCTCTTCCTGCGTATCCTCCAAGTTATGGCAAAACACATCCTCCGTGGCAGCAGCATCCCACACTTCTTTGCTGACGGCATTCCACAAGGGAGTATTCCTCGGCATTGGGAATTGCAAGTCGCGTGCACTCAGCCTCTGAGCCCTAGCCCCGGTAACGCTGCTGTCGTCTGTTACCCTCCCATCGATACTGCTCCGGTCGTACTGCTCGCTGAGCGTCCTGCAGATTCTGTACAGAGCCACATTGAACCGCTTGACCTCCTCAATGCTCACCCATACATACGATGGGAGATCATTCTGACTGAACCGCGCAAGCATATTTGGGTAGTGCAGCAAGCCCAGCCGTTTGCAGCTCGCGACAAGACAGTCCAGGAGTTCAGCATCAGCCACGGGGAGAGAAGGCTTCAGGTCA
Source organism: Aspergillus egyptiacus (assembly GCA_025688805.1). Lineage (NCBI taxonomy): Eukaryota > Fungi > Ascomycota > Eurotiomycetes > Eurotiales > Aspergillaceae > Aspergillus > Aspergillus egyptiacus. The sequence continues at coordinate 47,485 of MU628460.1, forward strand.
AGGCCAAGACTACCGCTGCCTCCACTCCGCAGTAAGGCAAAGATGATATGGAGTAGTAGTGCCTGGTACATCGGGATCGGCCAGGTACAGTTGCTGGACGCGTTTTCCGCGATGGAGGCATCCCATACTTCCTAGTACCTTCCGTCAGTCAATCAAGACTGGTTTCGGATTATTGCTAGGGGTGAATGAACGGACCCTCTGCTGGCGAATAGCCACCCCAAGCGCCTTGTGCAGCTCAATCGCCGCTGAGCGCGCATTTTCCTCCCCGCTCACCCATAGCCCGATGACGACCATGGACTGCACGAGGATCGGTGTCTCGCTGTGCTCATTGAACGAGCCTTGGTGGATGAACGGCCAATAGGGGTGAAAGAGCTTGAAGTAGAGGCTCAGGAACCGACGTTCTTTTTCAAAACTGCCGGTCTGGATTCTATGGGGATGTCCACGCGAGGAGGAGGGCGAGGGCGATGGCAATTCCGGATGCCTCTCTGGAGGCGTTGGGAAACTCTGTCTCGCTTCGGACTCTCTGCTAGGAGTTTCACCATCGAGAGAACATGTAATCCTGCGACGAAGACACTCGCTACACGGTGGCCCGCCTTCACACCGGCACTTTAGATTGCGGCAATTGTCGCATGCCTGCTTTTTGGGAGGCAAAGGTTGAGTCTCGTTGTGGACTTGCCGTACGTGTCGTCGGAGCGTGTCACTAGATAGTTAGGTAGGTATACTGGGAGAATATATTGCAGGAGTTGCCACACCTTCTGCCAAATTCTCGACCGCAGGTCGGACATTGGAAAGACAGGCGTAACCGGTGTTGAGTTTGATGGCGACCGAGGTGTTCCTTACGTCGGTAGCTTGCTGTACAGCCTGGGAAATGACACTTGAATTCATTCTCGCGCATACTTGTTGGCGGCAATGACGGTGGGATGTTCCGGTGAGTCAAGGGTGAGGTTTCAAATTGCCAGGTTGGTTCCAAGGTTGTGCATTGATTACTAATATAAGGTTATATTTGTATATCTACTCGTTCTGTCTAGCTGCTCGAGATTCACACAGAAGAGTAATAATAAAACGGGACTGCAATCATTCTCTGCTCAGCATATCCTTCAACACTTCGGCAGGCGAACGCTTCGGCGCAGCAAGTTCCAGCACTTCCTTGCTGGTTGTCGAAGCCGTGCATTTCCCTTCCCAGGCCGTCTCAGGGGCATGCTTGATAGACATGATAACATTCCTCGACTGCCCAGTCGCAGCGAATTTGTGCTCGTAATACATATCGAGAAATGACACATCCCCGTAGCTAACGTCCTCGACCTTCGTACCGATATACTGCTCGACCATGTCCACAATCTGCTCTCCGGTGACATCCTCCGGTCCATTCAAGACATATTTAGCCTTGTTGTGCACCGCAGGGTCATCCTGGGCCAGAAGGTGTGCAGCAAAGGTCCCAACTTCGTCAGAGTCAACAATTCCGACAGGCGCATCCTTTGACGCCAGCAACCGCAGTGTACCCAGCTTCCCAGTCGCACGGTACTGCTTGATCAATTCTGCAGCGGGGGCAAGGTAAAACTGCGTGAAGACGTTGGGCTGGAGGGACGTCCACTGCAAGCTGTTGAACTCCGGCGAGCTCAGGAGCGCCTCGATAGCCCAGTGGGAACGTGGGTAGTACGCGTCGCAATCCGGGCGGACATTCGCAGCGGTGGTCGAGATGCGCACCACGTACTTGACGCCGGCTTTGAGTGCAGCGACATGAAAGGTCGATTCTTCGGCGAATTGGTTTGGTTCGTTGTGCGATGCGATGAAGGCCCTGACGACTGAATGTTCTCGCAGCCAGGCGGCGGTGATTTCTACCCAGTTCTGCTCGACCACTTCGACGCCGGGGATTTTGGCAAGCTGTTGTGCTGCTGGGCTGGCAAGGGAACGGGTGAGGGCGATGGTTCGGTGGTCGGACAGAGTGGTGCTAGCTTTCAATAGCTGGGGGAGCGTTTCAGTGACGCTGCGGCCGGTGTTGCCGGTTGCGCCGACGATGAGGATTGCAGGGGCCATGGTAAGAATAGTCGTACGTCTCAAGAGATTGTATGATGAGAGATGCTGATGGCGTTAACAGCATTGGACTTCTGGGAATTTATACTTTCTATCGCTTACATAGGAGCTGCTTAATAAAACGTCATGAGCTGAATAAGAAATGGATAGCCGTGGGATTTCCGGTGGGATCTCCAGTGGGCAGTCCGGTGAGATTAGCCCTAACAAAGTGCACGTTGGTCCTGTGCAGTGGCTAATCACTTGCGTCTCGACTCCTTTCAAAATAGGCTTCCTCTCTGTAGCAGCTCGCTATAGGAGTTCCAAAGTTTGGAATCAACCGAACATATAAGGCCCAATCCATTTGACTTGAATTCCATGTGTCTCACGCCATCAGGTTGCTTTTCGCAGAGATACAGAATTGCACATAGATAAAAAACGTAAACTTCCCGCTGTCAGGTCACGCGAAGCCGCTTTTGACCTTGCGCTTCAATGCTGCGCGCTGATCTCTTGAAGCCGGCCAAGCGCTTTCCCATCGGTCGATGATCCAGGGTAGAGCGATGCCAGTCAATGATCAAGGCTCGCTCTAACTCGTTGTTTCATAAGATATTGTCCGGTCGGAGGTCTTGATGTCTGACTCCCAATACACGGGTCTCGTTCGTTGATTTTGAGATTTCACGGTGAAGCGCTGGTTGCTGCTCCAACTTGGTTATACTTTCACCACCCCAGGCCATGAGTAACATGTGACGAATCTCTCCGGCTCCATGCAGGAAATAAATTTTGGCCAAGTTGATTGTGCCAAGAAAAAGGGGAACCGCAGACGCCTGGGTTTTTCGAAGGATATGATAGATATCAGCCTCACGGGACACTTCCTTCCACAGACGAGACGTTGTCCCCTTCCCAACCACAGCATAACCAAAATGCAGCGCAGGTGACCATGAACGGCGCCCCGTACACACCGCAGTTACCGAACGGTGTGCAATAGTGATCGAGGTCTTCGTCTAGCTGCTGCTTGAGGAGTCCAACCAGATGCTCGGCACTGATAGGGTGTTGGTTGCCACTTGACACTGATCGGTGCAGTCTGAAATTTGGGCAGTTAGTGTCTAAGGCGCCGTTCTGCTGAAGGCCGAGCAGACACCGCTGTGCACAAAATCGCATCATCGCATGTTGCTGATACTGGCCGCGGTCAGCATTGGAAGTAGTTCGGCGTGCTGACTCTTGTGTCGCGGTTGTGGACAAAACCTGACTGATGCCACGCTGCCGTGTCAGAGATTCTGGGTTTGGGTCGGAGTCGGGAGAGTCTTCTCTTTCGGCACGGTTGAGTACATCCAACGGCGAACAGCCCGGCTGAGACCGAGTGGGGATCCTACGGCCCTTTCCAGGAGGAGAATCAAGAGGCGATAAGGGCAGATAATCAGAATTGGAATCTTCGAAACTTGTTGTCTGTGAGCCCTGATATTCAGAATTCGGAGGTGTCTGTTGGAGTTCTTCCTCAGGAATCTGGGAGCGAGTATGGTCAAGGCTGGTCTTCCAGGTATGTAATCCTGCCACTGCGCGATTTCGCCACTCCTGGTCCCGCATGGAACGTATAGCGCAACACGTGACTCGTCACTGTCTCCCCCTTCCAACTAGGAGGTAAATCGGTGCAGAGTGTAGGAACCCTAGATTCAGGACGATCCTTCTGTAGAATCTCAGCATCAAGGCGCGAGGCTGAGAAGAAAGTACGCGTTCTCTCTTCTACAGCCTGTCGCGCAGCCTAATTAGGAAGGCCTCCGTAGAAGCTGGAGCCCCCAGCTCCAGGGCTCCAGGTCACCACCTCGAAGGATCTGGACCACAAACCCCTGTGCTGACATTGTGGGGGGGAAGGCCCGTGGTTGGTTCTTGTAGTAATTGCCAAACCATAATCATTTGCCTGGGCTTGCCAGTAAAGTGACTTTAACGCTGGCAGTCACGTGGCCAACGTACCCTAAATTCAGGTCACCATTGCCGGTAGAAGAGACGTGTAGTTAACTAAGTAACGCATACCGCTACGGAAGCTGTGTCTGGGCTGGAGATTAGCACTGCAGTCACTCACTTTCTTATGGCGGAAAGAGAGTATCGCCGGTACCTTTTCCCAGGCTTGGGGTGAGCGGGCTGCCGCGGGGTTGGTCTGAAGTCAGTTCAATTCACATTATTCGCTGACTACGTTGCCTGCTGAAGGGGAATCATGATCCTAATCAGGCAGTCGCAAGTGACTATCGCCAACGAATCGTGGTTTTAGTGGACTCATGCCGCAGAAGCCTTCTTGACTTCGCTGACTTCAGTAAACAAGCCACAACGTTTACAAATCGTAACGGGGGTGTGGTTTAGTGGTATAACATTCCGTTTGCACGTGATCTCCATGCTTCGGAAAGGTCCGGGGTTCGATTCCCCGCGTCTCCATCTATTTTTGCTCTTTTGTTGTAGCCATGAGTTGACGATTTTTGCATATGTGGAGTACGGCCGTGATGGCGGTGAAAAACTTAGTTTTGTGTCGCTAATCCTAATTTGGCATGGCGTCCCGTTTATCCATGACTAGCGCTGAGCTAAAAGGCACTACTGTGGAGCTTAACCTGATTCACATTAAGGGCTGTCGTGCCCTGTCCTGACCTCCAGACCTTATCTACTTACCGTCTCTTACATCATTCAGAATAACTTTCAAAGGATGCAGCAAACGTCCGAACCATGTATCTTGAGCTTGGCAATAAGTATCAGGATTGTTTTATGGTCAGTTCTATCTTCCGAATTTGCTCTCTTCAGCCCTGTCTTACATCCATAATGCGTCGCTTGTGCCTTTTGGTGGCCTACGCCATTATGATGCACGAAAACACTGGCCCGCGGCTATGCACCTGGAGTGTACTCTCACTGAGCTTTGATATCTGAATATCTCTGCAGGCATATTAATCTGGGGTTGAAACTCTATTGTTAGGCGTGCCTTGTTAAATATATAGGGACAGGACATGCAGCATTAACTTTCCATGCACTTCTAAAGGATGCAGACGACACTTTCGATTGAGCTGAAGGACACTTCTTCAAGTATGGCCTTGACGTGTGTGCTGTATTACTCTGCATCGAGTTAGGGAGCGAGCCTTTTCTACCAATATCCGGTTCAATAGTGGCTATGCTCAGTGTGCCTGGGCTATCGGGGCGGTAGCAGGAAACGGCCTTGTCTGGATGACAATATATATATGCGTATTCATTCAATACCTTGTCAACAACCATGACATGAGACATACGAATAAACGTCGCCAAAAATAATATTTCTGATAAGGATAAGGTAAGCTGGAATGCCATGTTCATGATTTACAGGCCTCCGGTACTCCAGCTGGTATATCTGCAGCAATTAGTGCGCCGACTCGGCCACGGTCGAACTGGTACTGCGACAGATTAAACCTTCATATCTATCCTTAATTGAAAGTGCTCTTACATCATCTGGGCTGTTAGCTCAGGGGTAGAGCGCCCGCTTCGCATGCGGGAGGTCGTGGGTTCAATTCCCACATAGTCCAATATTTTTGTTTTTAGATCCCGACTTCTGGGACGAGTTCTCTGCTGATTGATCATGGTCAATTTTTAGTTTGGAAGTTGGATTTCGCGGGCAGCATTAACTAATATTACTTTATTGTTGACTATATTCCGATGGATTCAACAGCTGAGTGTCATACTGCAGCGTTGTAGATTCCTCTCCGCCAAGCCGCTGCACGCGATCGCTTTCCAGTTCGGAGACCTGGCTTTCCCCTCATTGACCTCCTCCGCTTCACCTCCTTCTTCGCTAATTCCAGACCCCGATGGTCCTTTGCTATTAATTGTGACATGACTGTATCTTTAAGCCTAATCAGACTTACTACTGTATTCTGCTGTCAAACAGCCACCCTCTCGTAGCCCACTAACGCCTTATCTCGCTTCAGCTTTCCGAGCACTGATGCCTGAAGTGTCAATGTTACCTCTCCCTGGCGCACCGTCATCTTCATGGGCTCGATTTCGTGCACAGCTTGCATCGTTATTCCACGGCGCTGACCCCAAGGTTTGCCTTGCATTCTGGCTGTTCGGTAGGCGGCAATGTCCTCCGTTTTCCCAAATGCGCCTCTAACCGGACCCTGGTCATCAGGTTTGATCAACAACGTTCTCTATGTCATCATACTATCTGCAGCGCTGGACTTAGTCGGCCCGAATGTTCCTAAAGGCGTCGTCCTGCTAGCTGACGTGCTTCCCTCGTTTGGAACGAAGCTGGTCGCCCCCTACTTCATCCACGCAGTACCATATTCCGCGCGAATCATATTATGCGTCATCCTCTCCGCACTGGGCATGTGTGTAGTGGCATTGAGTCCAGCATACGTTGATGGCGGCTCGATATCCTCCAAGCTGGCGGGAATTGTCCTGGCTAGCTTGTCGAGCGGCTTGGGAGAGTTAAGTTTCGTCGGATTGACGCACTTTTATGGCCCGTTCAGTCTTGCAGCTTGGGGCAGCGGAACGGGAGCAGCGGGATTGGTTGGAGCTGGCGCGTATGCCCTGGCAACTACCTCTTTGGGTATGAAGGTGAAGACGACGTTATTGACCTCTGCTTTTCTACCGGCCGTGTTGGCTATCAGCTTCTTTTTAGTACTGCCGCACTCGCCGTTGCAGTCCGGTTATCGAGGAATTGCAAATCAAGACAGACATGCGGACGACGATGCACTCGACAACGGTGAGGAGGAGCGTGAAGGGCTGCTTGGTGCGCCAGTTCATTCCTCTCAGAGTCTGAAGCCCACGCGTGCAAGAAAAATGGGATGGCAAAAGCTCAAAGCAAACCTGCAACGTGCGCGCGGGCTGTTTTTTCCTTTGTAAGTCCCCTACCGCGTCCACCTCGGGACTCGCTTGCCAACTGTCTCTAGCATGCTCCCGCTTCTCTTGGTGTACATTGCGGAGTATACAATAAACCAAGGGGTGTCCCCGACGTTATTGTTTCCGCTCACAGAGACTCCCTTTGCGCATTTCCGTGCATTCTACCCGGCCTATAACGCAATCTACCAGGTTGGCGTCTTCATTTCTCGGTCCTCTACTCCTTTCTTCCGCATCCATAACCTCTACCTTCCGTCATTCCTACAGATTGCGAACCTGGCGCTGCTGACGCTTCACGCGCTGTTTGACTTTATCCCAAATGTCTACCTCGTCTTTATTGTGGTTTTCTGGGAAGGACTGCTAGGTGGACTGGTGTATGTCAATACATTTGCAGAGATTGGCGACCGTGTGCCTCGTGAGGATCGCGAGTTCTCACTGGGGGCTACCACAGTCAGCGACTCAGCTGGCATTTGCATCGCCGGGTTTCTTGGAATGGTGTTTGAGGTGTGGCTCTGCGATTGGCAAGTCTCACATGGACGGGACTTTTGTCGACGGACTTGATACGGATCATCATCAGTTATAGATAAACATATAGGAGCCTTACCACATGTTCAAAATCGCATGATATACTAATTATTAGACAACTGGTCCCCACGTTCGGTGTCTGTATAGAGGTTCAGCTGACAGCGATGTCGCCACCAATCGATGACAGAACGAAGCATGTGATCGAGGACGGAATCCATCCGCCCTGGCAACATGTGGACAAAAAATCCACCATCCCAGAACAAAGCCTTCTCCTGCGCCAATTATAAGACCCTGCTGACTCGAGGGAGGGTAAGCCGCATCCCACCTTGGATCTGTCTTCCTGGCTTCCACTCCTTGCGCTGTGGGGGATTGTGGATTGTCGACTCTGCCTGGCTGGTGGAGACTTTCACATGCATTGCCTCACTGCGATGATGATGCCCTGCGGGTGTCTATTCCAAATTTCAATGCAATCCCCTGCTGCTGTATTTCTGCTTACATCCTTATTATCTCTTTCTTTCTGTGCAACAGCATATTTTGTATGCCCTTGACTCACTGACATATCTGAACCGAGTACGGCGATGGAGTGAGGAAGTGCCAGCAATACCTTATCATCCCACCTTTCCCGTACCATCTATCTTCAATATCACCGTCGAATTATTGAACCTCAAGGATATCTCATATATATTTTGGTTTCTGTACGACATCGGACATATCTTCTCCCTTCTACCTAACCCGTGGAGATGATAGGTATGTTAAATTGTCCGGATATGCTCTGCGTAACCAACTAAGAAACTATCTATCTAGACCACGTCCTTGGAAGGCCGTCGACCAAGTTTCGCAAAGTTCAGGTGTTGGTCGTCTTTCTGTTCTGGTCATTCTATCTGAGAAAGTTCGTCTCTACACCCTAATGTTTCTCGTGGCACAACCTCCCTGACTATATATGCTATAGGGGAAATAAACATGGCCCTCCCATCATCAGACGCATTTCCTCCCGCCTTTCGCAAAAACTAAGCGTCTGGCAAACGACAGTCGTCGTAATGCTATACCTATACCTGAGCCGGAATTTCGCCAAAATCGTCGGCCTCGAGTCCCCAGAGCCCCTGGCGAACCTGTACTCTCGATCCTTCTTTCGCGCGACATGGATTACAACGGGGCTAGACGCTGGATTCTGGACGGCGATGAAAGTCCAGCCAAAGTGGCTGCGGGATATTGCGTCGTTATGTTGCACGGCCTATTACCTCATTGCGGCTGAGCAGGCGGATGACAAAGTCCGTCGGATACGAGCAACTCTCACGGTGGAGCATTTGCGGGTTTCGTGGAACAAAGGCACGACCCCTTACCTCTGGGCTCTTGCGGGATTGGTCCGGCCCCGGTTGACCAGGTATGGGCCTCGTGCTATTCGGATCCCGCGGCCTCGGCAGTCAATATACGATGAGCCTACAAGTGCGTGGTTGTACTTTGATGGTCCCTTGAGTGCTCTGCGGGATCAGACCTGCATTGTTCTGGATATCCCCGGAGGTGGCTTTGTTTCTATGACCCCTCGCCACTCCGAAGATCGGTTGCTGGCCTGGGCGGGTAAGACGAAGCTCCCGATCTTGAGTCTCAACTATAAGAAAGCGCCGGAGTACCCGTACCCTTATGCACTGAACGAGTGCTATGACGTCTATCACTCGATTATTGCTACGCGCGGTCGCTGCCTAGGGCTTAGCGGAGATGTGCCGCCTCGTATTATTCTCACTGGGGATAGCGCCGGCGCCAATCTCGCCGTCGGCACGACGTTGATGGTTCTTCAGTCGGGCAGCAGCCCGGCATCACTGGGGGAAGGCAAAAACTCGCTCCCCAAACCGGATGGGCTGGTTCTCTCGTATCCGGCGCTGAATATGAAGATTGAGAGCTGGATGAGCGAAGAACAGATGGCGTTGATTCAGGAGAAAAGCACCGATCGCAGCGTCATGCAAAGGAAGGATATGGACTACCACAGACTGACGCCGTACGCCACTCCAGGCGAATCTGTCGATGATCTGAGGAGGAATTCCCTCCTGTCTGAACCGGACCTCGAGACAGGCCCACTGGGGGAAGAGGCGTCAGAGGTCCCTGTGGAAGAAGACGAGGCCCCAGAGGTTCAAGCTGCCTATCTCGCCAACAATCAGCCCAAGAAAATCCAAACCCGCCTAGCAGTCTCATCGGTGATATCGTATGTGAATGACAGGATACTGTCGCCGGAGATGCTGCGAGCAATGGTCATTCTCTACATCGGGCCGCATAACCGTCCAGATTTCAACACAGACTATTTGCTCTCTCCTGTTGTCGCACCGGAAGAGCTCCTGGCGCAATTCCCGAAGACATACATTCTCACCGGAGAGCGTGATCCATTAGTCGACGACACGGTGATATTTGCAGGAAGGCTGCGACAGGCCAAACAGCGCCGGTTTCAGGAAAGACAAGATCTCGGCCTGGAAAAGTCTCACCGAAGTTTCAATGAGAAAGACCACGTCGAGGTCTCGTTGCTCCCTGGTATCTCGCATGGCTTCATGCAGATGGCGCACTTCTTCCCCGACAGCTGGAAGCATATCGACCGATGTGCCACCTGGATTCAAAGATTAGTCGACCAGAGCGAAGTCCGGAAATCCAACTCGGGAGTCAGCATTTTCTCCCAGGCCTCCGAAGCCGAATCCGACAAAGCCTCCTCTCGCAACCACAAGCGCAGCTTAAGTGGCGAATCTTCCGCGGACGAAGAGAAACCGCTGGAAATGAGCATTGGAAAGATGACACCCCTGACGCCTGCGGTCCACTCACCCAGTGCACCAGTCTCCGCGGGAGCAACTGGAACGGCGACTGGGAACGCGTCGCCTACGGTGAAGGGCGATGGAAAGTTACCAGCCACAAATTTGAGCAGCGGTGCTGCTTCCCGAAGCCGACCCAGAGGGATGAGCGGAAAGCGACCACTGGCTCCGACTAGGATCCATAATCTGCCAATGACGGAGTGGGCGTCTGATCCGGCGAGTCCGATGGGACGGCAGAGGAAGCACAGTTTTGCCAGCTTGCCCAGTGAAGAGGATCTTCTCAGTCGTCGTATGTCCGGGTTGGCGGGTGGGTTGATGGGTATTGGGGAGGGGGCGAGGACACCGTAGGGGGTGTTATTTGTATCAAAGTGAGCGATTTCTGCGTTGTAGATAGTGCGGAGTAGAAGAGGATACGACGACAAAGTAACTATAACAGAACAAGTCAATATTGAGTGTTGTGGGCAGTTGCGCGTCAGTAAGCTTAAGCATTAATGTTCGAACTTGACCTAGAATTAAGTATTGAAGAGACCCGCTATGCAGTCATGATCTGCGGGGATTGCACCATGGACCGATTCACAGCTCCAGATTGGGGATATACATAAAAGAAAGTACTGTTGTCAAACAAACAAGCATAAGAGCCCAGACCAGCTTTAATAATGCTTAATGATAGACCGCTGCATCGAAACCGTCTCTAAATGTCCATCTCAAGCTCGGTTGTCTTTACAAACAAGAAATGGGTTGCAGATGGCCAGGATCTTCAAGCTTCGGCTAGTCCGTCTCTAGCGCCCCCAAGCAACGATGAACCATCTCAACTGACAATTGCGTGCTCTGACCACTTTTTCTCCCACAAATTGGATCCAATTCCCGCAGTATCCATGTCGCACAATTCCTTTGACCTCCGGCAAGCCTCAGTCCCGCCTCCTACCTAGACTCAGGGTAGAGAGAGCCCTTGCTTCCAATCGCTGCCGTGTAACCCGTCAGTCAGTCTGATCTTCACCGCTACCTAACACTACATCAGACAACGCTATAAGCCGAGCTGCAACCGGACATCTTGTTTGAGTTGACCTACCGTAGGTCACCCGCTCACGTCGGACGGAAAGACGGAACGGACACTCGCATCCCACCCCCCCAAAGAAAGATCCAAAGCCAGATCATCTCTTACACTTCCACGAGCCATGGCCATTGCACCGGATTTGGAGGCGCTCCGTACCACCCGGCCCCAGCTGCTTCTAGATAGGAAGCAGCGCGACTACTACCCCTGGGTGCTGCTTGAGGATCACCCGCTGCGGTCCTATCCGGATGACGTTGACTGTCATCCGGACATTTCGTTATTCGGAAGGAAGTGCTATGCTGCTGTGCGGAAACGGTGGAGGGAGTATGGATTGCCGACGCTTTCTGTACTCTTCATGTTCCTGTAGGTTTTATGCGCCTTGTCTGAGTACAGATATATGTTTTGCTCTGATCTGATCTGATGGGAACCACAGTGTGATTGTGCGATTTTTGCTGCTTTTGCCCCGCTTCGCGTCTTATTTTCTTGAGGAGCCGGTTTCTTTCACGGATTCCCGGGGGTTTATACAGCTAGCAGCAGGAGGGCAATCGATTGAACACGGCCATGGGCGTATTTGCGCGGACAGCGATCTGTCTTCGCAGATAGAAGGCGTCGAAGTAGACGCTGTCGAGCATGCTCTTAGGTCTGGATGCACCGGCGTTAAGGTCGAGCTGTGGCTGCGGGACAGCGGGCTATATGTCGCTCCTCCTTCCCCGGCATCAGTTCTCAGAGGAGATGACCGTACGCTCCAAGATGCCTATCTCATGCCTCTCCTCGACAAGCTGGACGCTCTGAATAATCTTTCCTTCGACCACGCCACCAGTGTTTCGCCGGTCGGATTGTTTGGGGATGATCCGCTGCAGACCTTTACGTTGTTTATAGAGGTGCGGACACCGATGCGAACGGCGTGGCCGTGGCTTGTTGCGCTGCTGGAGGAGTTGAATCAGCATGGATATCTTTCATATTATGATGGGCGGGGGCTTGTTTTGCGGCCGGTTACGGTTGTTGTTCGCGGGGGAGGGGGAGGGGGGAGGGGCGTTGTGGATGGGTTGGTGGGGGTTCTGAGGGGGTTGGTCTGAAGCTGGGTTTCAAGTCGAATCATTTATATGATGCACTTTATACCCAGAGCTGAGGGAGCTTGGACAGTGTCAGCGTATGTATTAATTGAACTATGAAAGATTGCATTGGATTCTATGTCTTACGGTGGACAGGTTCACAGTGCAAGTACACTAAGGTACCTATACTACTGTACTAGTATACAGTAGCTCGGTAGATTCCCCACATTTCTGCAGGATAACAACAAACATGGTGCTGCCCAACTGGATCTTTTTTCTCAAGGGGCTGGGAGGTTCAGAGACGGCATCTCTTGCTTTAAGTCTGCAGTGGGAACATAGTACTTACCTTACTGCTTACTCTATATGAGAACCAACAAACCGATGTTGATGATTGGCTCGTCTGCATAGTATATCTTGGGGCCCCCTTCTGCTCCCAAGTTGCTCCCCTGCTCTCTCCTGCACAGCGCACACAGACTCCCGACTTCAGTCAGCTCAGAATCCCCCGATCCTTCAGCGGAACCTTAAGCAACCTTGGAAAAACCGACTGCCCCACGGAGTCGTACATAAGCACGAGATGCTGGCTGCATACTACTAGTATTTTATGTAGTATATAGATGATATCTGTCCATCAAATGGAGCCCAACGGTGCCCAGCGGCCTTATGGAGCAGGAGAGATGGCAATCTGGCGGATGGATCGACCGTTTCCTTTCTCCCCCGCTGCCACGACGACCAACGCAGCCACAAAAGGCCCCAGACTATTGTTGATCGCTGCTTTTGATTGGCCTGGACTGCTGTCTTTTTCTCCCGAGGTCTCCAATGAATATTAACCAGTATCTATCTCGTTAGTTGGTTAGCGAAAGCACAAGCAAGTTTAGTCGCCTAGCTTAGCTTCTGTCGCGTGGAGGACTCCAGTCTCTGTGACTCTCCCTGATTTCCCTTGCCTGCGGGTCGGTGATTATTATTATCCATTTCACTTCCACTCACCGTATTTTGCTCCTCTTCTGCTTCATCCACCACCTCAGTATTACCTACCTTATTGTTGTTTCTTCCTTTTCAACCCACCTCCCACAGTGCGACTTGACCTTCTTGCTCCCCTTCCCATCTACCTAGATCCCTCCGCAACTTCAACCTGACTGCCTACCGACAACCTACTACTTTACATTTACAACCCAATGGGCGCTGACTCCCCGGTCGCTGACGCCCACCCTTGCTAATCATCATGATGGATTACCAAAAGTACTATCCGCTGCCTGCTGCTACGTATCCTCCGTCGCATCATCCGATCTTCGCGAGACCCCCCGCCCACCACGACCATCGCCAGCCGTCTACCCAACCTCCACTCTCTACAGCTCCGCCTCTGCAACCGCTATCATCGAATTCGACTACACCTTCATCCTCATCCCTATCCTCGCCCTCGTATTCGCACAGACCGCTGCGTCCGAACGATTTCCCCGACCAGCACCAGCACACACACGAGATGCCTCGTTCCGCCCCTCAGCCACCCGTCTACAAATACCCTCCGCCCAACCGCACCCCTGCCCCGCGCGCGTATGCCCCTGATACTGTGAATGCGTCACCTCAGAGAGGGGGAAACCCACATCACGTCTCACAAGCGAACCATGGTTCGCCAAAGTTCGATCTAGATAAAGGCCGTCAGGGCACTTCGACAAGGGTTGACCCCAACTCTAATCGGTATGTCAGCGCTCCTGTGGCTTATCGAGAAGGTGAGAACACGTCCTTTTTCTTTTTCTTTTTTCTTTTTTAGGAAAAAATTTTTGTTCTTTTTGCACATAGTTTTTCCAAGTTTTCCACCATGGCTGCTTGATCGAGGTCTATCTTTCACATTCCACACATCATCGACTCCATTTTAAATTGAAGGAAACCCAAAAGTGTGGTGCCAGCCAATCAGCGACTGCTCCGCTGGCTCCTGATCGACTGCCGCCTGAGGCACTCGCGGGAACGCTAGTCCTCTCCAGGACTAGTGCCTGGCTCCAGGGCACCCTGTTCCAAACAGGACTAGCTCTGCAGCAGCTGTAGTGGGCGGCCAATCACAGCCTCTGCTGGTCACGGGGGGCTCTCAGCTGGAGTTGAGTTCAATCGCGAATCTGCCGTTACCTTAGGCGCTTGTTGTTCATCCTCTTCCCCATCATCGATCTCTCTCTCCCGAGAAGACAACAGCGCGCCTTTTCCCCTGTCCTTCATCTGATTCCCCATCTCGCTTGTCATTCTTCATTCTGGTTTGGTTTTCCACTTTGCGCTGTAAATACTTTTTGGTTCTTCTCTTGCCCACCCCCCCTTTTCGCGTCGCTTTTCCCCTGTACCGGCTTCCGTTCTGTTTGGCTCGCTTCGCTTCTCCCTACCCCATGCGACATGAACCCTCCCCCGTCGCATGACCACATCCGCCGGAGGTCCTGGGGCAGCAGTGGCAGCTCCGCCTTTCCTGGTGAGTGTCAGGGCATTGTTCTCTCCTGAGTCTTCTTGTCGCCAGGAAGAAGCGAAATTAGCCGAGCCGGGTTTCTCAGCCGCGTTAAACCTGCCGGCAGACTCTACTCAACTTGCCATATCTTTCGACTCTCAATTAAGTGGTTGAACTTTAACTAACATTCTGTGCTTGTGCTGTTTTACTAGGCCAACAACAAGATCAGTCCTCTGTTCCCTCGTCCGGCGCTCGTGGGATGCCTCCCCCGTCCCCACCGCAACATTACCCGTCGCGCGGTCAGTCGGGAAATCCTTCCTCTCTCTCCACTCCATTCTTGTCGCGTGAGCCTCCCAACACCGCGGCCCATCATCGTCCAGGGAGCAGCATGTCGATATCCGCCATGCTTGGCTCGGACGCTGACCGACCAGCGCGGGATGTAGGCTCGTCCATTTTCTCGCGTCTTCCCGCTTCCTCCGGTCCCTTCGGCAGCGCGCCGCCGCCGCCGCCGCCCTCGGCCCCCGGTGCGATGTCTCCTCCCGCTGCTCCCGCACGTCCCCCGCCGCTCGATTATCCGTTCTTTCGTCGATCACAGACCCCTGAGAAATCCTTTTCGAGGAATAATCCACCGGCCAGGCCGTATCGATCCAGTTCGGGGAACGGACCCGCGATCACCGCGGTCGAACAACCCAAATACGGCGGGCTGTCTCGTCTGTCGAATGCGTCACAGTATTCCAGTAAACCCCCTTCGGCACATCCGTCACCCCAGGTCTCCCCGGCCGAGCCGTCGTATAATAATAGCAACGAGTCCCGCCGGTTGAGCTTCAGCGGAGGACCGGTTCCTCGACCGAATAGTCAGCCTCAGAACCTGGAGCCTCCGCCGCGACCCGCCGGGTATAGTCCACTCACGCGACCTGCCCCTGCGCCGGGGGAAAGCTCGTTCGGGCGACCGCCGTCATACCTCGGCAAACATGACTCCCAGCACAGTCGGTTTGGAAGCTTGTACGGCGATCGCGGCGACCGGAAGGCTGAAGAACAGACCCGTCGAGATAGAGAACGAGGTTTGTCACATCAGTCAGAGGCTAAGACGGGCCCCGCGGCGCCGTCAAGGTTTGGCCCACTCTATGGGGACCGCGACGCAACGGGTGCACGGCAGCAAAGCTCTGCGTCAGCATGGGATGTGGGCCGATCGCAACCAACCTCGCCGGAATCGAAGCGAGTTTCAGGACCGGAAGCGAGCACGGCCAGCTTTGGATTTGGTGCGATTCAGAACTATACTAAATCTCTAGGTTCGCAGCCCGGCGGCGCCCGCCCAAACACACTTTCGGTCCAAACCCAGAGCCACACGGCATCGTCGCCGCGTGAACAGCCATCGTACCTGACCAAGCGCCATAGCGAAAACCGTCTCTACGCCAACGCTTCCTCCTCTGTTCCGCCCTCGTTCATGCAACGGTCGGACGACCAGCCTCGTAAGGGCAGTGACGAGTTGCTGCATCATCGGAATCTTCTAGGAGTTGGTCTAGACGCGAAACGGACCGGACGAGCATCACCCATACCCCAGGCCGTGCAAGGTGCGCAGGCCCAGATTCTTGGTCCGGCTGGCGAGTCTGGGATCAAGAGCGAACTGGGCAGAGTGTTTGCCGGTATCGGAAGTGGAGTTGGTGGTGTCACAGCCACAAGTACGGGCAGTGGACCTTCGACCCCGATGACTGCCAGCCCTTTCAAGCGTGACAGTGTCACTGCTCGTTCTACCAACACGGAGAACACTACGGACGAGTCTAAGATTGCCCGGCCGGGCTCTGCGACCGGGAAACGGCCGAGGAGGTTGGAGGAAGAAAACCGCGTGGAGGGTGAGAATGGCTTAACATCTACGCGTGGTGGTCGACGAAGTCGCCCCGGCCATCACCATCACCATCATCAGTATGTGACCCCTTGTAGCCTATCTTCTTTTCGCATGAGATATTAACAACTCTCAGTCATCACCACCATCACCATAAACCCGACGAGGAGCATTCTCCTTACGGCAGCGCCCACCGTCCGCTGTCTATGAATATGTTCGGCCGCCCAGCTAACGATGGCATCGCGTCCGAGGCTGCGCACCACCACCACCACCATCACCATCATCACCATCACCACATTCCCCGGACGACGGCCTCGACAGCTGTTACGCCTATGCGGGAACCGCGGACTGTTGTCACCATCGAACCCATCCTTTCTAGTGTTTCCCATCTCCCTCGCCACCATCTGGGTTCGACACTATATGCTCCCCGAATCGGAGCACCAACCGCGAAGGCAACGCTTGAAAGTGCCAAGTTTGGGTACACGACTACTCCTCTGCCGCTTCCTCGCTTTGACGGCAACGAAAACTGTACTTTCACCATCCGGGTTCCTCGATTCCGGATTGATGCCAGTCACCGGGAGGAAATCTGCGCCCGCCGCGCGCTCTGGGGAACAGGGATCTATACCGACGATTCGGATCCAGTTGCGGCTGCTATCCACTCGGGCTTTATCCGCGGCGCTTGGGGCGAAGATGTCGATGCTGAGATGCTCGATTTAGAGATCAAGGATGCTTTCCAGCATGCCCCCAAGACGGCCCAGGAGATGGGCATTGAGGACGGCGAGCGGCCGAAAATTCCCCCAGCGCCACCATCGGACAAAGACCTGCACATCACGTTGCTGATTCTGCCGAAGCTGGAACGGTACGACTCCAGCGTCCTGTTTGGGCTCAAATCACGCGAATGGGGACAGACCCATGACGGCATGAGCTTCAAGGTCCTCCGTATCGAGTGGGTGGACGAGGGGGTCGGCCGGGCGGAGGAGCGCAGCGGAGAGGCTCGTCGGAAGCGGCTGCGCAACCTCATCCAGACCGGACGCATCTGCACAGGGCCGGGGTTGGTTAAGCTGGACCAGCTCCGCAGTGGGATCGTTCAGGTTCCGCGGCGGAAGTCCAAGGCCATTGAAAGCCAAGAACAGCCTGCGTCAGCGATGCAGACCGTTTCGTGAGGTACTAAATTTCAACGTCCTCATCCTTCTCGTGTGATGTTTATTTGTCCATAATTATTTCTTGTGTATGGGTCTTGTGATTTCTTCTTTTTGACTAGCGAGGCGTGGAGCAAGTCTTTTCATCAGTTGATTCTGGGCGGATTTTGTCATTTACCACATATTCAAGTTGCATACTACTGGTACATTACTTGCAAGGTTTCCACCTCAGCACAGATGGGATCCATGGTTGTATATCCAGTGCCAGACTACAGGGCTCGATGATTCGCGCAGGGAGGGAGGACAAAGCACCCATGCAGATCGGATCACCGGGACGGGTGAAGGGAAAGTGTAAGCTTATTTCCCCTGCTCCTATAGTATAATAGATGTCATGTAATAATGATAAAATAGGAAATCGCCACGGAGATGCAATCCGTGGATGACAGACCGATTGAAGTTCGCCCCGGATGGACTGGATACTCTTGGACTTGGGTGGGAGCTTCTTCCCCGCATCGTTATTTTCCTGTCCCCCCGAGCTGCAGTACGTGCTGCATTAAGGTCATGGACGTCGGGGATTGTGTATCTTGAGTTCCCTACGTAGTCGTAGATTGTCGAGGAGTTAAAGCTGCTTGCTATAGGTATAGCATAGTAAACCCACTTTAATATAATAATAATATAAGTCAAGACGAATGACCGAACCGAGGCTGAAGGAGGCCGAGTCCCAGTTGAACGGCCTTCGATTGTGTCTCCGGCTCCCCGCGGCCGTACTGGTATTACCGGCCGAATGCGGCCTTTCTGTGCATCTGAAGTGAGACTTGGCGGGACAGTGACAGTACAGTACAGGACCATACCAGCCCACCGGTCCAAACCAGAGATTCAGCCGAGGTTCGTCTCCGTTCTCTGTGACCTGATGAGGCTGCGGCTTGCTGTCTTTCTTTTCTCTGTCTCTTCTGCTCTTCTGCTCTTCGTCTCCTGCGAATCAATTTCTTGTTTGAGTCCTTTCTGATATTAATCTCCCTGAGCGGTCTCACGCCTTTCCTCATATACTCCGAACATCCCCTGAAACCCACCTCCCTCCTTATTACCTCACTGCCCCGTCATTCCGTCACAACCCAGAGGCATGTTCACAGCGGCTGCCCGGAGCCGGTTCTCTTCTACGCTCACTCGCTCACGTCTCCCTCCAAACTCTCTGCTAGCTAAGTCTTCAGTGGTAGGTTTTCTATTGTCAGTTAATCCCAATGCAAGACGACTGATCATGGTCCACGCAGGCCACAACAATGACTGCCCGGCGCAATGCTTCCTCTGTTCCCGAGGGTGAGTGATCACATGTTCGGTCGGTCCCTGTCAAGACACCGAATTTTTTTTTCTTAACAGTTCAACAACAGGATACAAGGAAGATCTCTCCAAGGGAAATATGCTCCGGTTCGAAGATTCTCTTCCCCGCCTACCCGTCCCATCTCTTGAAGAAACCGCCCGTCGGTACCTGAAGTCCGTCCATGCGGTTGTGTCGGAAGCGGAATACGAAAGCACAAAGAAGGCTGTCGAGGAGTTTGTTCGCCCGGGAGGCCCAGGACAGGCTCTGCAGGAGCGCCTGCTTGCTCGCGCCGCTGACCCCAAGCGCAAGAACTGGCTGACCGAGTGGTGGAACCACGCCGCCTACCTCGGCTACCGGGACCCTGTTATTCCCTACGTCTCCTACTTCTACTCATACCGCGATGACCGTGCCCGGCGGAACCCGGCCAAACGCGCTGCGGCCATTACCAGCGCGGCGCTGGAGTTCAAACGCCAGGTGGACGATGGTTCCATTGAGCCCGAGTACCTGCGCAAGATTCCGCAGGCCATGGGCTCGTACGAGTACATGTTCAACTGCTGCCGTATCCCGGCGGATGGTGCGGATTACCCGAAGAAATATTCTGCGAAGGAGAACGAGCACATCGTCGTGGTGCGCAAGAACCAGTTCTTCAAGGTGCCGCTCGTGATCAACGGCCGGCCGCTGAATGTTTCGGAGCTGGAGAGGCAGTTTGAGCGCATCTACCAGATTGCTCAGAAGGCGCCTCCGGTCGGTGTGCTGACCGTGGCGAACCGTGACCACTGGGCCGCTGCCCGCAAGAAGCTCCTGGCTGCCGACCCTAGCAACGCCCAGGCCCTGCAGGAGATCGAGTCGGGTGGCTTCCTGGTCTGCCTTGACGATGCGAGCCCTGTCACTCTGGAGGAGCGCGCCCACCAGTACTGGCACGGTGACGGCCACAACCGCTGGTTTGACAAGCCCCTGCAGTTCATCGTCAACGAGAACGGCACGGCCGGTTTCATGGGCGAGCACAGTATGATGGACGGTAGCCCGACGCACCGCCTGAATGACCATCTCAACGGTCTCATCTTCAACAAGAAGATTGATCTCTCTGACAAGCCCGTGCGTTCGGACTTGCCCGATCCTCGCCCTATCAACTTCACCCTGAACGAGGAGACCCTTGAGGCGATCGACGTGGCGGCCAAGGAACACCGCCAGCAGATCGCGGCGCACGAGCTGCGCGTGCAGGCCTACCAGGGCTACGGCAAGGGCCTGATCAAGAAGTTCAAGTGCAGCCCCGACGCCTACGTGCAGATGATCATCCAGCTCGCCTACTTCAAGATGTACGGCAAGAACCGCCCCACCTACGAATCCGCCTCCACCCGCAAGTTCCAGGAGGGCCGCACCGAGACCATCCGCACCGTCTCCGACGAGAGCGTTGCCTTCTGCAAGGCCATCTCCGATGCCTCCGTGCCCCGCGAGGAAGCCGTCCGGCTCTTCCGCGCCGCCCTCACCGCCCATACCAAGTACACCGCCGAAGCCAGCGACGGCAAGGGCGTCGACCGCCACCTCTTCGGCCTGAAGAAGCTCATCGCCGAGGGCGAGCCCACCCCGGCCATCTTCTCCGACCCGGCCTACTCCTACAGCAGCTCCTGGTACCTGTCCACCAGCCAGCTGAGCTCCGAGTTCTTCAACGGCTACGGTTGGAGCCAGGTTATTGACGATGGATTTGGAATCGCCTATATGATTAATGAGAACAGGTACGCTCCTTTCCACTTTCCACTTTTTTATCTCTTTGGTTCCAGAAAGAAAAAGCTAATAGATTCCCCGCACAGCCTCAACTTCAACATCGTCTGCAAGCGCATCGGCGCCGAGCGGATGAGCTACTACCTCAACGAAGCGGCCGGTGACATCCGCGACATGCTGATGCCCGGCCTTGCGGCCGAGGCGGAGAAGGCCAAGCTGTGAGCCGGCGGTTGCTGAGTTTGATTGTACTTTTTTCTTTTGAGTGTAAGAGAGACACTTTGTAGAACGGATTTCAAATACCATGCATAGATTGCGCTTTTATTTTTTTTTGATTAGCTGTGCTTTGTCGATGTTTAGTAGTAAGTACTAAGTAAATACCTACCTAGTGTTGGGCTGAGCCCAGCCAGGTGTGCTAGCATATCCTGGTTCGAGATGGATAGAGATAGATAGGTATGGTCTGTCTGGAAAGATAAAAGATAAAAAGATGCATGCATGCAGCGGAGATGGTGCTCACTCACCTATGACGGGATTCTTATCAGTATGCAGAGTCTGGTAAGGTGACAGGTACTTCTACTACTACTACTACTACTACTACTACTTATTAGTACTTATTACCTAGTAATCCTGGTCAATTACTGTTAGGTACATTACATTGCAATACGTTTTTTTGTTGTCTGTCTGTCTGTCCGTCCATGGCCCGTCAAATAATGCCAATAACCGCCAAATGGGCTGCCTAGTTAGGGAATAGAGGCTACCTTCAAGGTAAGTTAGGTATCCTTCTTTTTCCTTTTTGGTATATTCACCTAGAACGAACTTAGTGGAGAGAGACAAGGCTGAATCAGGTGTAGAAACGGAAAGCACAGATCTTATGGATATATAAGACCCCGGCTTCTGCGTAAGTGTACGTTTTTAATTTTGACCATGGACTATTTCGTAGTGCCTCTGTGTATGCGCCCTCAGGAAGGCTCTCTACTGAATGACATAGAAGAACGTCATGATTGAAGCCGCGCAAGCGTCGCCTTCCCCGCCCTACTCTCATTAAACCGGCCGAGCTCCCCACTGATCCAAGCTCCGATCCTTGACATCTCCTCCAAGTCAATGCCAGTGTGCATTCCAAGGCTGTGAACGGTATGGACGAGGTCCTCCGTTGAGACATTGCCCGTCGCGCCTTTCGAGTACGGGCAGCCACCAAGCCCGCCAACACTACTGTCAAAGATCCGAATTCCGTGCTCTAACCCTACGATTGTGTTGACCAGCGCTTGGCCATAAGTGTCGTGGAAGTGGAGGGCCAAATCGGTGTTGGCGATTCCAGCCGCCTTCAGAGTTTGGAGGAGCTGCATGGTACGGGGTGCGGTTCCCATCCCAGTCGTGTCAGCCACCGACACCTCGTCCGCTCCCATCTCGAGCAGGGTTGCCGTAATCTCGGCCACCTTGGACGGCGAAACATCGGGTCCCTCGTATGGACAACCCAGCGCCACGGAAACGTATCCGCGGACTCGAATATCCTTTGTCTTGGCCAATGCTACAATAGGACGAATGCGGTCTAATGACTCTTGGATGGTGCAGTTGGTGTTGGCTTTTGAGAAGGATTCTGTGGCTGCAGCAAAGAGAGATATCTCGGTGGTTGTCGGAGGTTTCGATTCGGACCCGGCTGTGCTTGCGGGGACCCCGGTGGAGTCCATGACCTTGATAAGACCCTCGAGCCCCTTGACATTTGGAACAAGGTAATTGTAGGCAATGGTGTGCTGCGACTGTGGTGGGTTTTGCAGAAGGTGCTCGCATATCTCTGCAGTGCTCGCCATCTATAAACCTCGACTATCAGCAAAGTACTGTACAACTTGTCGTCCGCGGACCGGCTAGGGGCGGCCCGCCGCCGGTAACGTACCTGGGGAACCCATTTCGCTGGCACAAAGGAGCCGGCCTCAATTGTAGTCACACCCGTCTTTGCAAGCTTTTCAATAAGTTGAAGCTTTGTCTGGAGTGGTATCGACTTCTTTTCATTCTGGAGGCCGTCGCGAGGCCCGACTTCAACAATGCGGACATGGTCCGAGGTTAACCGCGCCTCTGTTGCAAAGCGTCTAGCCGTAGCTGCTCGAAAGCTGGACACTAGCTTGTAATTCCTGGGCCTGAACATGCTGACACAGTCAAAGGATGACAGTAACTCGGAAATAAGACATTCAGTTGAAACGTGAGTGATGAAATCAGACGATGGGCGCTGTTTATGGAACTGGAGGCAGTGGAATGCGGAGAAGCACAAGGCTGAAAGAGGTTAAGGCCGGAATCCCCACCTCTGGAGCTTAGTCAGACAAAGAAAAAGATTCATCCCACCAGAGGGGTATGTATACCCTCACCCTCAACCATCCACCTCTGATTGCAGGTCTTATTTTGACTCTACATATATACAGTTCAGAATGGGAGACTCCACAGAACACCTCCAGGCAAATGCCTCTCTCCGCCAACCCAAGAAGAGATTCGTCGGACGACGCACCGCAGACGCCCAGGCCCAAGCACAATCATCACCGAGCGTCGGAGATGTCGAGTCGACGAGCATCCAAAAAGGTACTTGACTCCTCAACAGATACTCGAAATCACAAAGTTAACTAACAGCAATAGCGACCCCCCGCCGCACCCCCCGAACCCTAAACCAAGTCCCCCCCGAAATCTCCTCCGACCCCGAAATCCTCGCCGCCATCTCCCTCCTCCCCAAGAACTATTCTTTCGAGATCCCCAAAACTATCCACCGCATCCGCACCTCCGGCGCAAAGCGCATTGCCCTCCAATTCCCCGAGGGCCTCCTCCTTTTCGCCACCACCATCTCCGATATCCTCACCCAGTTCTGCCCGGGGACTGAAACCCTCATCATGGGCGACGTAACCTACGGCGCCTGCTGCATAGACGACTACACCGCGCGCGCGCTGGGCTGCGACCTTCTTGTCCACTACGCCCACTCCTGCCTGATCCCCGTGGACGTGACGAAGATCAAAACCCTCTACATCTTCGTCGACATCAGCATCGACACGACGCACCTCCTCGCCACGCTGGAGCGCAACTTCCAACCAGGCAAGACTATCGCTACCGTCGGCACAATCCAATTTAACGCGACGCTGCACGGCCTCAAGCCCGTTCTGGAACGCGCGGGCTTCAACGTCGTCATCCCGCAAATCATGCCGCTCTCAAAGGGCGAGATCCTAGGCTGCACGTCGCCGAACCTGTCAGACAAGGAAATCGATTACCTCCTCTACCTCGGCGACGGCCGCTTCCACCTCGAGTCTGCAATGATCCACAATCCTTCAATCCCTGCCTACCGCTACGACCCGTACTCGCGCACCCTCTCCCGCGAAAGTTACTCCCATGACGAAATGCACTCCCTCCGCCGCGACGCGATATCCGCCGCGAAATCTGCGAAGAAGTGGGGGATTATTCTCGGCTCGCTAGGCCGCCAGGGTAACCCCAACACAATGGCGATGATCGAGAACCATCTCCGCCAGCGCGGGATCCCATTCGTCAACTTACTCCTCAGTGAGATCTTCCCTGGGAAGTTGGCGTCCATGGCGGATGTGGAGTGTTGGGTGCAGATTGCTTGTCCGCGGTTGAGTATTGATTGGGGCTATGCGTTTCCACGGCCGTTGCTGACGCCGTACGAGGCGTTGATTGCGTTAGGGGTGAGGGAGAGTTGGGAGACAACGCATAAGGGGGTCTATCCGATGGACTTTTATGCGAAGGATGGGCTGGGGAGGACGAAGCCTATCCAGACGGTAGCGGGGACTGCTTAAGAGTCATTTTTACTGCTTTTGATACCAAATAGAACTTGCAAAGGTTTGGGAGAACATAGATGCGGGAATGCCTTTTGTGTGTTTCCCTTTGTGGTTTGATATTACATAACGTATCCTAAGTCATTACAGAGCCTCGTCCATGGTCGTCTCAACTTTTGCCATCATCGGCACCACTCTCCATGTTGGGATCACTGGCGCTTCCTCTTCGCAGAGAGAGGACGCCCTTGCTGGCCAAATCATCAACCGTGCGTTCGGCAGCCCGCCACCTAGTGACTGCTTGCTCGACATCCTCAAACATTTCAAGCGTGTCTTTGATGATCCCCCCTTCATCGGGCTCGGGCGCATACGACCTCCTGCCCAAAACACCATCAGCAGACATGGGAAATGCTGGACCAAAGCCACGCTGTGGAACAGGATTGAACATGACCGCGTTGGCAAACATGCGTATCAATTCTTTCTCCAGTTGCGCTGACGTGACTATCGCTTTAGGCGGGATGACGTCCTCGGTTTTTGGAATCATGAGGACAGCGTTCTTCGAGGGGGTTGCTGAATTCGGAGCCGGAGACTCGCCATCCGCAACTGGCGTGCTGGCCGCTTCCGTAGCGGTAGCCAAAGCTTTACTACCTTGATGGATGGCCGACTTAATAGACTTGAGGTCTTGCGGTCGGTAAATGAGATCCCGGTAACCAGGGGCATCGCGTTCTGTTAGCGGCTTGGTGAAGATGGATGCATGCTTGTGCATAGTCACATCATTCATAATTGGAGCACCCGTCCTCGCAAAATTGCGCGCGCACAACACGAACGGTGTTGACTGATTCGGGTCGATATTTTTCAGTTGGTTCAGCTCTGGCTGGGAGGCTTCTGGTTCAGCGGCTTCGCTAGGAGCCCGTTTGCGCTTTGGTCGCCCCCTCGGACGAGGTTCCGAAACACGTTCAAGTTCGGTAGAGTCAACAAGCCTCGCCGGAGTGTTGGGTACTTCGCGCTTGATCTTGCCGGGTTCGAATTCCGACTCCTCATCGCGCGACACGATTGACAGTCCTCGACTCCTCGACGAAGCGCTCCTATCACGTTTCTTCCCAGCTGACCATGTCGGCTTCTCGCCCTTCTTTTTCGGACCTGTTTGGTCACCGTCTGTAGCCTTCTTCCTGCCTCTACCCGGACCCTTCTTGCGAGGCGGTGGTTCACGCTCCTCTGGTGTCGCTTCTCGGGACTCGAACGGCGACTGGGCCTTCTCACTAATCGGACTCACGTCTTCAGGCCGAGGGCGCTCCGGTGAGCGAGGCGAATGAGCCAAGGTGAGATGCGGGGTCTGTTTCCATGGAGTGAGAGATCCAGGTGTGTGGAGTGATAGCCGTGGCCTCGAGGCCCGGGGGACGGTGGACGGAAAGCTCTGGACAGGCCCGACTGGGGTTGCAAATGTAGAAGCAGATACAGCTGGTGCTGGTGTGTGGAAAACAGGGGTGTTCGGTTGAGGGGTCGACGGAGCCGCCATAGGCTGGGGGACATTCCGTACCCTTGGCTCCGGCTTGGGTGTTTGTTGAGTCGGGGGCGGTTGAAGAGGTTTAGGTTGAGCTGCGGGTTCGGGGACGGAGAATGAAGGAGGTTGTGGGGTCTGAGGTTGATTCAAAGACCATTGCTGGAAACTTGACGGAGGAGGTACACGTGGAGGGCCTGTCGAGACAGGTGCCTTTTTCCCAGCGGCCTTTGCGCCTGACGCAGCTTTCTGCGGAGTTGCAGAGGGAGCGGGCACATTGGCAATCTGTGGGGTTGGTAAAGGCGTGCCCACGGGGGCCTTGGTAGGAGTAGGGGCGGGAGCAGGAGCAGGAGCCAGAGCAACAGGAGCCGGCAACGGCTTTTGCGGTTGCGCAGACGGTACATTGGCGGCCTTATCCTGTACGGGTGGGTTCCAAGATATAGGACGTGCTTGCTGAAGTGGCGACGGGGCCTTTCCATTTGGAAGCTGAGAGCGGGGTGGTAGATTTGGTACCGCGGGCTGTCCGTGTTGTCCATGGACGGGAGATCGTGGTTGCAGTTGCAGCTGGGGCTGAGACTGCTGCACAGGTATAGGAGGCTGTGATTGGGGTTGTTTGGGGAGGGCGGGCGCTTGTTGCTGTATTTGCTGACGGTTATTCGTCTCGGTCTCCGGTAGTCCAAGAGGACGTGCTGGTGACTGAACTTCCGAGACAGCCGGCTGAGGCGAAATTTGTGCAGGGGGAGGTGGCTGGTCCTTTCGTGGAATTTCCAGCTGAGGTTGTTTTGTCTCTACACTTGCCGCGGGTTCTATGGGCCCTGGCTTCAGTTCTTTGGGGGACTGTGGCTTCTCAACCGGCGTCTCTTTCGTATCCAAGTCCATCGGCTCAGGCGCAGGCGCCGGCTTCGGTTCAGCATGGGTTACAGACATCGGCGCCGGCTTCGCGATGTTTTCCGCAGGTGCTTCACGTTCTTCCTTCTGTAGCTGCTCAATTTCATCCCTAATCTCTTTGAACCGCTTCTCTTCAGACCTAATCTCCTTCGTAACCAAGTCTTTATACCTGGCGTATAAATGCGAAACCAATCCGGGCACAAAGCCGGAATGACCGTTCGCTCCATCGGCCAGGCCATCGGGACGAGGGCTTGAGATTTTGCGCTTCTTGGGATTGTTAGGACTGATCGAGTCGGGATGATGGCCATTCGGTTCTCGCGTCGAGATCGCGTCGGACGAATCGAGCCCATCACGCATCAGGGTTGTATACAAGTCCTCGAGGGACTCTGGAGAGAGCCTGTGCACGTCAAAAGCGCCATTCTCGCGAACGAACTTGTTGCTGCACAAAAGGTCGGAGATTGAGACAAAGCTAGTTGGTCGCGTGCCTGATGCGGCTAGAGACTGGAAGAAGAGAAGGGATTCAAGAGGAGTGTAAGCCGACAGAGGAGGCATCCCCCATTGCCCGTGCGACCGGCCACTGGGGGAAGAAGACAGAGGAATGGGGGCCACGGTGACCGATGATAAATGACACAGGTTCGGGAGAGCGTCAGATGGAAACAACCACGCTGCCGTTTAGAGGTCTAATTGGTTGCTTGGGAAGGCAGGCGAGAGCGATGATCGCGGTCTCATACGGTTGGGGATTTAGACCATTGGCGCAACAGACGAAAGGGGGGAGAAAAAAAAAGATGACGCGTGGAGGTCGGATCCGAAGCTCGGTGGGTGTAAAAATTAGGGGAAAAAATCGTTAAAATTCAGAACATAGGTATAGATACAAAGAGGGTGAGACAAGGATAATAATCGGGGATTAAGGGCCGAAACTTGACAAGAAAGAGGACGTTGTAGCGGAAGGACAGCGGACTGGGGAAAAACTCGTCTCGAAGCTCTGTTCCTCCCTTCCCAGTCTGCCTCAAGAACGGTAATGTCACGTGGTATAGATCTACAGCTGGGCGCCAAGGGACTTGAAGGGGACCGTAAGCTAACAAATAGCCGTATGTAATGTAAATGGTTTACCCGTTGAACTATGCAAAATGACGACATCTCAGGAATGCGGCCACAGTCTCTCCGTACCACTACTACTACCTCGCTATTACTAGTAGTGGTAATTAGGCGCTCAAATTGAACTTGGAAGACTTACCAAAAAGCATAACCTTTTAACAGCACGTGTACTTCATACCTCGATTCCGTCATATCTATGCGACGGCTTCCAAGAAACTACCTTACTACGTACACCATAGTAGTACCTACTCAAGTTGAACTGGATATGATACTGTACTGTTACAGAGCCCCACGGTCATCCTGACTCCTACCAAGGGCCACTCAAACATCCGTCCTAGACTCCTCGATCCTGATTCCTGATATTGCTCACAAGTGCGCCGGGCCCCTTTCCTTGTTTTTTCTGGAGTATACAAGGTTAAGTTATTGCTTGTTCAAGTTGCACGAATAGGTATCAAGATTGTACGAGCCTTGCCAGGCGCACATCAGCTGCATTGTCAGTTGCAATCTTGACCTCAGTAGTCAGCTAAGACTTTGTAACTGGTCCACGGTCAGAATCACAATGGACGAGGTATCTAGGTAGCTGTGGCTACTACTTATCTGCGTCTACGGAGTAATCTCTAACCTTTATAGATGTCCAGCGCCTTCACATGCCATGATACATCTGATGGAGCTGCTAAGCTGCTGCTTCTTTGAATTGTTGTTATGGAGTGTCCGATAGTGGAGAGATGAAGAGAACTATTTCCCATCCAACATCCTCAGTGGCCAGCGATTACTGTTCATTTTCCTAGGATAGGACCGTCAAAATATCTCCCGTCCCCTTTCTCCCTCCCTCGGACCCCTTGCACTCGAACTCCCCCTCCTGTCTTTGCTTCTTTCGTCTCGGGTCCTCTTCAAATAACACTGGATCTTTGGATCGTCATTGAATCAGAAGAATAGCCCGGTTCCGAGTCTAAATACATAAAAGTCGACAGTTGCCCCTTTTTAGGCCTCCCAGTCTCTGCCTGTTAGTTATTATTACTGTTGACATTTGTTTCCGATCGTGCAGGGCCCCTGTCAATCCCATCGAACTTGCAACCGAAACTAAAAAAGTGGTCCACCCCCCTCCTGGCCCCGTTAACAGACGAACCCGCGACAAGGCTATCTTCCTCTCAATTTCCCCCAAATTCTCCCCCAAGGGCCTTTCATTACACACCTTTCCCCTCCTCCTGGGCCTCCTTGATAACAGATCTTCAGCTGGTCCTGATTCTCTTCCTTTTAATATCCTAATCTCTTCGAGCCTCATCGAAAATCCCGTTTCCTGTGACATTTGTTCTCGCTCATACTTCCAAGTCAACCCCGGGCTGTGATACCTCTGGCGCGGCTCTGCTGAACCAGCTTCTCTCGACACCTGGGTCCAACAATATCTGAACCCCCTTTTTTCTGAGCTTATATTATTTTTCTCATCCCTAATCGATTTCTCTAATCCCAACGTTCTCCAAAATGTCAGACGCGGACCAAGAGTGGAAGCCAAAGGCTCGCCCGCAGTCGTTCGTCCCCTTTCCTGTCTGTATACTCGGCCGCCGACACTGACCAAGGATCCGTAGAACCATGGCGCAGGACTTTTCCCTTGCGCTAGATTCCGCCTTCTCCCTGGACTCCAATGTCGATTTCCTGTCACAAACTATTGATCAGAAGTATGTCCCCGCTGGGCGCTTGAGGACCGCTCAAAGCAATTCCAACATAAACAAGCACAGTCTTGGAGTGGCGGAGACTAACAATTTGTAAGGAAACACCAGATGATGATTCAGAATCGGGAGCTAGAGGAGCTGCAGAAAAGGATCCAAGAGGCTGAAGCAAGGTTGAAAGCCCGGAAGTCGGTGTTGGTAGACGGGACAAACGGATCTGCCTACGCACACAGAGACGGTGGATACCAATCGACGGGTAAGTGACGATATCTCTCTATGTGTAGGGAAGGCAGCTCTGATGAGCTTATCATCTCTAGGGTCTACATCCTCGGCAACATCGCCAACGGACACGGCGGGCCAGTTCTCCAGCGGCGACGAACAACGACGGCAGAAAGAGAACCGAGCGCAGGGTCGCAATTCCTGATCGACGCCAGGGCTGGCGTATAGCATAATAATTTACAGCGGACGGGACTTGGACGGGTTATACTCCCGACCATGGTCTCTGGTATTCTGGCAGGCACATCCAGAGAAATCAGTTCTATTGAGTTGTTCTGTGCGCGCATTTCACGATTCCCAGCCATCAGGCGTTGGAACAGCTAAAGGTATATCTTTGATTTAAGCTCACGGCTGCGCATCCCTGGCCCTCAAAGCATTAGATGGCGTATTCGGCTCGATCAGCGCAGGGAAAGTGGCTCGTCATGATTGCGCTGGCCAGGAGCCTGGGTTGCTTTGCTGTGACAGATTATAGTTATTGTCATTGTCATTGCCACTGCCGTTTACCGTTTCGATATTCATGTACTGGCCTCAATTTTGATACATTTGCCCTGATTTCGTTAGGAAGGAAGAGTATAGGCATGGCTTGGTGTGCTTAAGTTTTCAGCACGAGGGCTACCCAGGTAAGATGTATAGGTACTCTATATTTAGGCATTCGTGCACGCATCAGTTTACGGAATTAACTGTACCTGTCCTTGGAGTCCTTGCTATGCTATAACCTTACCTGCATTCTATCCGGAGCACAGATCCCTAAGTAACGACTGGAATGATGATGTCAGTGACAGGGAGCTTCCAACGATCTCCACTCCAACCAAGCAACCCGGAGGACGAAAAGCGATCCCGGGCCTCGACTAGCTCGAGGTCCAGACTCTTATGACTGCGATAAGAACGAGCCTGCGGTGTCACGGGTATGAGTTGTCCTACGTCCGGGCGATTCGACATGACTAGCTAGCTGCTTGTAGCTGGCTCGGAGGGTCTCACACAGCCTGAGGGCGCTCACAGCTGCTGCATCCAGCCTTCTTCTCCTCCCATCCCCTCCCCCTCTTCTCGCCTTACAGCTCGCCTCATCTATCTTCCTCGCTCGCTTTCCTGGTCCTTGGTCGTCTTAACCATGGTCCTCATAGACAAGCATCGCTACACCTCCCGCGAGGAACAGCGACTTCAGGAGGACCACGATCGCGTCAGGTATTGGAAAAGATGGGGACCTTATGTCGCAGAGAGACAGTGGGCTACTGGTATGTCACTATAAGCACCTATGCTTGATTCCAGTCGTTTATATTGTCGTCTTTGTGTTCGTCGGGGACGTGGATGAAGAGTGTTCGCGCTGACAGCCTGATTTTAATTCTCCACAGTCCGTGAGGATTATTCGTAAGTCTCTCTTTCCCCCCTTTCCATCGCTGCTTTCTTTTTCTCCTATTGCAACTGTGATAGACGCGTTATCATGCCTTGTCTGACTGACCTATCAATTCAGAGAAAATGGTGACGCTTGGAGCTGTAAGAGCCCTGTTCTCCAAGTAGCCCGCGGGGCAACGCTGATCGATTGACTCTAGACTTTCCCCACGACCAGGCCCGCTCGAGGGCATATCGGTGGGGTGAGGATGGGATTGCAGGTGTATGCGACACTCATAACCTGCAAAATATCGCATTTGCTTTCTGGAACGAGAAAGAGTATGTTTTTCTGGCCATGCGCATGCATATGTCGCCGAAAGCGACCGTGCTCTAACTTCGCGCGTCTGCAGTGGTTTTCTCAAGGAGCGACTATTTGGCCTATCGAATCCAGAGGGTAACCATGGAGAAAGCGTCAAAGAGGCCCATTTTCACCTTGACAACACTCCTACTGTAAGTTGACTTCCACATAAAGACAGGCTCTTTCTGATGGCTTTCCGCTGCAGCATTCCTACATGAAATTCCTCTATAAATATCCCCAGAAGGAATTCCCCTACCAGGATCTGATTGCCGAAAATGCCAGACGAGGGAAGCGGGATCGCGAGTATCAAATTCTCGATACTGGAGTGTTCAACGAAAACCGATACTGGGATATCTTCATTGAAACCGCCAAGGAGGATGATGACGAAGAAGAACTCTCGTTTCGCGTAATCGCTTACAACAGAGGCCCAGAGCCGGCTCCTCTGCATATCATCCCCCACGTGTGGTTTCGAAACACTTGGTCTTGGGGCTACGAAAACTCCCAGAAGCCTTCCATTCAACAGTCCGCTCCGCTTGCAGTCAAGACAAACCATGGCAAGTTAGGCCAGAGATATGTCCGCTTTGCCCCTTCTCCGGCAGTCGGGGATGGCCAAGAAGATGTCGTACCGCAAATGCTATTTACCGAGAATGAAAGCAACAACGAGCTTCTGTGGAAAACGAAGAATGCCCAGCCATATGTGAAGGATGCTTTTCATCGTTACATTGTTGGCAACGAAAAGGAGGCAGTCAATCCAGCCAAGAAGGGAACAAAGTTTGCCGCTTGGTATGCTTTCAATGAAGGCCAAGGGGTTCCTCCTGGTGAGTGTGCCGTTGTGCGCTTTCGACTTTCTCGACGAACGGAGCCGTTCGTGGATGAGGAAGTACTCGACGATGTTATAGAGCAACGTAAAATCGAGGCGGATGATTTTTATTACCATATCAGCCCCCTACCAATGAGTGACGATCTACGAAACATCCAGCGACAAGCCTTTGCTGGTATGATGTGGACGAAGCAATTCTACCATTTTGTCTGGGACCAATGGGCCAACGGCGACCCTGGTATGGTTGCACCTCCGCCAGGAAGGAAGCACGTCCGCAATCAACAATGGAAGCATCTGTATATGGATGATATTCTGTCGATGCCGGACTCGTGGGAATACCCGTTCTTTGCTGCCTGGGATACTGCCTTCCATTGTATTCCGCTAGCGATGATCGACCCGGACTTCGCAAAGCGGCAGTTGGATCTCCTCACCCGCGAATGGTACATGCATCCAAACGGGCAGCTAGCTGCCTACGAATGGAACTTTGGCGATGTCAACCCTCCAGTCCATGCTTGGGCTGTCTTCCGTGTTTTTAAGATTGAACGGAAAATGTACGGCCGACAGGATCTTGACTTCCTAGAAAGAGTGTTTCAGAAGTTGTTACTGAACTTCACTTGGTGGGTGAATAGGAAAGACTCTGAGGGAAAGAATGTTTTTGAGGGCGGATTCCTTGGTCTCGATAACATTGGACTTTTTAACCGTTCTGAGCCTCTTCCTACAGGTGGAGTTTTGGAACAGGCAGACAGCACTGGATGGATGGCGTTCTATTGCTTGTGCATGCTAAATATTGCGCTTGAACTAGCAAAGCACCGGCGGATCTATGAAGACAGTGAGTTCCGTCTTCGATTCTGATGGGGTTCTCGCTAACTGGATCTAGTTGCATCCAAATTCTTCGAGCATTTCATCCTGATTAGTGATGCGATGACCTTCAAATCTGGCGGGCAGGAGACTTCTTTATGGAACGAGGAAGACGGGTATTTCCCTCCCGGTTTTGTCGACTAGCGAGAGCCTGACGTTTGCAGATTCTATTACGATGCTATCTCATACGGCGAACCGTGGACACAGCAGCTTCCAGTACGGTCTCTTGTCGGATTGATCCCATTGTATGCCGTGTCAACACTTGAGCCGGAGTTGATCAACAAATTCCCGTCCTTCAAGCGTCGGCTCGAGTGGTTCATCGAGAATCGCCAGGATGTAGCGGAGAGAAATATTGCCAGCATGAAGCGCCGAGGAAAGGGCGAGCGACTTCTCTTGGCCCTAGTGAGCCGGGATCGACTAGAAAAAATCCTGATACGAATGCTCGACGAGACGGAGTTCCTCTCTGAGCATGGAATTCGCTCGATGTCCAAGTACCACGCGGGCCACCCATACTCCATGGACGTCAACGGTCAGACATTCCGAGTGAGCTACGTACCAGGGGACTCGGACAGCGGACTTTTTGGCGGCAACAGCAACTGGCGTGGACCAGTCTGGCTCTGCGTCAATTTCCTGCTTGTCGAGTCGTTGCTCCGCTTTTACATGTTCTACGGTGACTCCTTCAAGGTCGAATGTCCTACAGGCTCAGGAGACTACATGCATCTGGGCCAGGTAGCTGAAGAAATCCAGCATCGACTGCAGCATCTCTTCGCGCGGAACGATGAGGGCCGCCGCGCCGCAAACGACCGCTCCGACATCCTCGACTTTGACGAACACTGGAAAGACTACATGTGGTTCCACGAGTTCTTCGACGGCGACACAGGCCGCGGCCTCGGTGCCTCGCACCAATGCGGCTGGACAGGCCTCATTGCCAAAATTATCCACGACACAGGGTGCGTTCCCTCCCCTCCCCTTCCTTTACCGTACCCAACCTGCTAACGTGAAACCCCTACAGAGTTAACTGCCGGCTTCCCCAAACACCGCGTTCCCCCTTCGCCGCAGCAAGCCACTACTTTGACGACATCTTCAGCCGCTCCATCCACTCACACAGCCGCCGCGGAAGCAGCCACAGACCGTTTGTGCGGCGCTCCTCCACTAGCCGCTCAATCGGCAACAGGAGCGACTTCGAGTCTGCATTTACGACACCCGCTGTGCGGACACCGGCCGAGCCAGAGGCCGACGACGAAAATGAAGAAACCAATGACCGTGGCTTAGACGAGCATGTCTCGCAGTACGTCGCCAGTCAGCTGCAGAGGGTTAGGAGTCAGGCGAGTATGGGGGCTTATGAGGATGAGTTTGAGACGCAGGTTGATGGAGTCAATGGGAGTGGCCGCGCAAATGGGAATGGGAGGTGAAGGTTAATTTTTTTTTATAGAGATTGGGGTTTGGATCGTGGGTAGGTAGACAGGGAGATTGATGTAGAGTGGAGATATCTCGGTCCAAGGCGAGTTGTTTTAGATGTTGTATATGCATGGCTTTTTTGTGCATTCGTTGCTAGATATGCTAGATAGTGTTAGAGCATGTCATCTAAATTGCGAGCAATCACATTGATGCCTTAGGTATATTCTGCCATTTTACCTCTCCCTATCTACGATTTCTAAGTGCTACTTTAGAGCCATTATTGACGTACCCAAGGTAAGGAAAAAGAAAACATCAACTCAACGATCTATTCTTCACCGACTCGAGTCCTCACTAATTGGAAGTGACTAGACTCAAGTACGCAGCATGTCTGTTAGGATACAAGAAACTATAGAGGTAGATATAGGAACAAAAGAGATGCGGTCAATGTCGATATCGGACGTTTAATTTACAGAGCATCAGTGAGAGCCTTGTTGAGCTTGGCGATCTTGGAAGAGACGCTCAGGTCGATGGTGCGGTCACCGATCTCGACGACGAGACCGCCGACGATGTCGGGGTTGACCTATTCTTGTTAGTTTTCTCTTGAATCCGTACATGATGGTGAGGGGAAAAAAGAGAACAAAAAGCAAAACAAGACGGGTGACGTACCTTAGGCACAAGCTTGAGCTTCTTGCCCTGGCTGTATTCGGACTTAGCGACGGCCTTCTCGAGGCGGTTCAGGGTCTTGTTGTCGAGTTCCTACACGTGCCTCGTTAGAATCCGAAACCGAAATGCAACTCGCGAGGGCAGTAATGAATACCTGGGCACTGGTGATAACCAACTCAATCTCACCACGGTGAGCGCTCATGAGGGCGTTGAACTTCTCGCAGACATCACTGAGCAAACCGAGACGGTTGTTCTCGGCCAGCGTGCCAAGGAAGTTCTTCAGGAGGTCACCCTTATCGGCACCGGCAACCTTTTGCAGTTCCGAGACGATGGCTTGCTTGTCCGCGGCGGACAGGGTGGGCGTGGAGATGATGCCGGTGAGCTTGGGGTCGGCCTTGAGGGCTGCGCCGAGGTTGGCCAGGGCCTTGGAGGTGGCATCGAGAGCGGAGGATTTGGCGGAGGCGGTGTACTATATTTCCAATTTTGCATTTTGGTTATTATGGGTTGCACTTTTTCTTTTCCTTCTTTCTTTCGATATTTTGGAGATCTTGATGGTTTGGGGAAGGGTTTTCGGCTGAACGGGTGCGGGTGGGTACTGGAGAGCTGTGTGAGCTGGTGAGGGCGCAAGGGGAGGCATACCAGAGCAGTGGCGTAAGTGCCGTCAACACCGAAGAGAGAGACAGGGGGCTTGATCTCCTGGGATGCGGTGGCATAGGTGCGCAGGCCGTTGATGGCAGCAGAGCGAGGGACGGAGAACTGCTGGGCGGAGGCACGGAGGCCAGCGCGGGCGAGACGAGCGGAAAACATAGCGAGTATTAACGCAAGAGACTAAGCCCCAACGGATGTATAGAGGGAGATTAGAGGGAGCGTGGAATTGGACGCGGACGGCGAGGAAGTCGACACACAAGAGGGGTGCAAAGCGACGATGCTATTCAGACGAGGTCCAACTTCTCCCGGTCACGGTCACGTGAGGTTCCGCACACGCCGAGATTTCGGGTAGATTTTAGTAGTACTATAGTAGTGACTCCATTCCGTTTTTTAGAACGTCCATGCTTTTCGCATTGTTATTATTATTTGGATTTGACAGCAAAGAGCTGTTTCTAGCTACGAGTCCCGAAATTACCCTATTGCTAACACCACAAAACGCCGGTTCCTGTCCTTTCATTCCGCATTGATACTGACTCA
Source organism: Aspergillus egyptiacus (assembly GCA_025688805.1). Lineage (NCBI taxonomy): Eukaryota > Fungi > Ascomycota > Eurotiomycetes > Eurotiales > Aspergillaceae > Aspergillus > Aspergillus egyptiacus. The sequence continues at coordinate 83,943 of MU628460.1, forward strand.
GTTACTATTTTCCGTTTCAGTCACTTCGCAGCATGCTTTCCACTAGGTCTCCCAGCGGTCCCCAGAAATCCTTCCCGCTTGTCAACCGATGTTCGTCAATGAAGAGTACATAATGCTTGAAGCTGGTGTTGAGATGTGGCTCGAGGCCCAGATGCACAATCACGGGGTAGTGGTGGCAGTAGATATGAGCATATACGCGGTACATTCGCTTGAATATCTGGCGCACAAGACTTGAGAATGCCTTCGGAAAGGGGACCCCTGGTAGTTCCGGTTAGTATGGCAGCTAAAGACGTGGCCGTACCAGGTGGGGAGCAAACCTAATCGGCTGGGGAACATTTGCTCGTTGTCGATATTTCCCTGAACCCAGCTCATAAGATGCTCAATATACTCGGGCGCGGACATCTTCGTGGGACGTTTATAGTTCTCCGAATCCTGCCAGAGATACTCGAACCTATATGTCCGTCAGAACCGTCCATTTCATCAATCAGCCTTTAGTGTTCATACTCATCGGTCGCTTTCATCTCGGGACATGTCTGTGGGGAACAAAATTCTGTGATCGCGCCGTAGAGAAGATTTATCTGGTTGTAGAAGTCGACGACTGCATATCAAGAGAACCAGTATTAGCGACGAACAACGAAGGAAGAGTTAAAGAAAGGCGCACCATTAACCGCAAGCCACTCATTGAGATCCTCCCCCTCTGGAAGCTTCACGGCCTTCCGTAAACTCCCACTCCCCAGTGTAGCCTCCGCAAACTGTCTCAGCTGATAACTGGTCGTCCCCTTGGCCGCGGAGCGTGGTCTGAAAGGCGCTCTGGTGCGAGCATTTCTGGGAGGTGTTAGTGCACAGAAACCCCTTTTCAGCGCGCAAACAGCAGGCGACAGATACGAAGGCGCTGCTATGGGTGCATGTGAGACATGGACGGTGTTGTATGATGTAGAAGGGGCAAGGGTGCGGGCTTTCGGAGGGGATGACGATGGAGGGGCGGATTCGTCCATAGGGGAAATAGAAATGAAGGGAACGGACATTGTGGTGATGAATGAAGCCATCCTCTCAGACTCGCTTCCACAGAAGCGATTGATAAAAGGTGACTCTGAAGAGCGACCCGACTGGAATGCCTCCTTCCCTGATTTCGTGCCTTGCTGAATTCAAGTGCTGGGTTTCGAAGAGGAATTTCGCGTTTCGCGGGGAACGTCCAGCCTGCAGCCCAAAAAGGGACAGAAGAATTAGCGACTGACCACTCTGAGTCTTAAGAAGGTCTTACAGCGTTAGGCGCGAGAGATAGGACGATGCGACGTTGAAATGAGCTGAGGGGGCCCGGCGCAGACGAAAGATGGTAGTCGAAACCGAATCGCAACGACTCGAGGGACTGGATTATTCGCACCCTGGAGAGGCGTAGAAGAGGAAGGTGCTCGAGACAGATAAAAGCTCTAAGAAGAATGATATTGTTTTCACAAGGAGATTATTCTTATGGTAGTATTCACTTCACGCATAGAGCATACGCTAGACAAGATGGATCCCTCCGCAATCTCCCAGGATCGGAGCCATGGATGGATGCGCCAGCTCCGCCAGCCCTCGCTCGTTGCCCCGGTGATCCGTGGTAAATGCACACGTTCCAAGAATAGACAATACGTAAAGCGGTTATTAGACTACTATATACTTGATTATTCCACTCTCTGGCGTGGTTTTTGCATCAAAGGTCAACATTATATCGAGTATCCTTCGTTCTCCTCTGGCAAACGCTCCCGCACAGTCTCTCCGTATATCGTAATTGGGATGGCGACCTCAAAAGACTCGCACCCCAAATGTTCCAGAGCCGACAACGTCTGCCCTCTATCGTCTTCGGAGATTGTCTCGAGCAAGCGAGCCCCGGAAGGGCCAGGTCCCATGTCGTCCGTGATATTAGTCGTCACAAATTCAAACCGTAGCTCCCATTCAAGATTAACGCCACTTGTCCGTATCGTAGGCGTCGCTGATATTGGGATTGCAGGGCTGAAAACAACGCGAGTAGAGTAAAGAGTGATCTCAAAGAAAGAGGCGTGGACTCGGCGTGTTGCTCGCCGGATGCTGGCATTGGATCTTACTGCCAAATGCGCCTCTACTTTCTCGGAGCTTTCCAGAGTTGCCCTGAGCGCGTAGCAGGGAAGTGCTGAGTCAACAAAGTTCACTGTAGCGATAAGAGTCTCGCCAAGTCTATGAGCCGGGCGATTGAGAACTATCACAGCTATCTGGCGTCCCCCCCGAGCGATCTCAAACCGGTTAGGGCTCTGAGACGAATTGATCGCCTGGTTACTTCGGAGTATGGCGAAGTCAATAGCATCTTTGCAAGACAGCGGGCCCACTGAAGCGTCATAACTGGGATTCCTTTCGGCAAGTGTGTCCGGAGGCTTCAGAGAACTGTTGCGAGACCGTTGTTCCAAGATCTCATCCACATATGATAAGAACTCGGGGGCTGACGTCCACGTCGGTCGGCTTATGCTCTCGGCTTTCGACGTCGGCGGCGTGGGAGAGCCCACTTTTTGCACCCTGGCTTCATCGCGAAGGATCACGCAAGGGCGCATCAGGTCGTGTCCAAGGATGTTTCCTTGCGCTGTAGGGAATTAGCACGCTGTAATTCCGCAAGCAAAAGATCCCTACTTACCATTTACCCCGCTAAATACCCGGAACGGTATGCTGATGCGATTCACCCGTTGGGGCTCGTTACCCCCGCTAGGCCGCTGTGTCCCAATGACGAGGTTGTAAGATATTTTGATGGCCTTCCCTTTGTGACTGGCAGGCAGCCCGCTGGGTAGGGTAAAAGAAAATGTGAAAGATTGCTCCTCGCCCGGAGCCAGCCGCAGATCGACAAAGAGTAGTGACTGGGGCGTCGACAGCAGAGGGATGGATTTCGACGATGACACGCCTCGCATATCTCGCAGCCCGTTGAGGTCGTTGCTGGAGAGCAGCCCGTTGATAGATTCCTCTATGCTATTCCAATTTAAGGCTCCCCAAAATCCACCACTTTTCCGACCTTTGTCGCTAGATGAGGCTGGTCTTCCGTTTGTTGCAGTACGCTGATTTCCTGCATCGCCGACCACACCCATCCGCTTAACCTCTTCAAAAGCGGCTTGGTTAATCAAGGAACTGTCGATAGTAAAAGACGCACTGATTTGCGCATAGCCCATGAGCAGTGCCTGGCCGCTTGGAGCTCGCAAAGCAGACTCGGTAGTGGACATGTGCCGATTGTGACGGGGAAAGCCTGGGCGCAGCAGTGGACCGGAATAATTCGTGTACTCCGACTGGAGAGTCTCAGAAGAATTGTTACTGAGAGAATAGAATTCACCACTACTTCTATGGCTCCCACTCAAGCTGGAAGCGGATAGAACTTTGGACTGAGACACCTGGACCGGAGGGTCCGCTGAGGAGGAGTCTTTGACATAGATTTTTGGCGTCGGGGGTGTTCCACCAGGTTTGTCCGTGGGTGCGGAAGTGGGCGATGCGCCTAGAGGGCCCGTACTCGTGTCAGTCTCCGGTGGTGGAGGAAATTTGAAGTCCATGGGCGGTAATTGCGGTCTTCGACCCGGTCCGCGCGCTGGAGCAGCGTGTTTCATAGAAGTAGGAGCGCTAAATCCAGGCCCGCTGGTTTTATGTACTGCATCTGTATCGACCCTCAAGCCGCCTGGCGATCGAGGGAGAGGCGACTCGGACGTTGAAAATCCATAATTTGGGGTCCGTAAGCCTATTTATAGGTAACATCAGCCTAGCTGTATCTTTCATATGATCTCCCCGGTCGTCTACCTTTCGGACTATCCTCAAAGCCCTCATACCTTCTTGGTACGACCTGTAGACTTGCGGAACGACCGTGAAGTCTTCCCGGCTTCGAATGCGTCAACTGCGACGGGGTCCTTGGGGTCTTATCGCCAGCGACGCTTTGATTTCCAACATCGCTGTCAATGGAGAGTATGGAGATCGAGCGTTTATGTTTATGACCAGGCGGGGGCAAATTCCGGGGAGTGGATGGAGGCGGGAAGCTATGAGAGCCGGTCAACGGCGAGCTCACGGACGAGGAGAAGCGGTGAGATGAGCCCTTCCTTGGGGCGATGGGATACGAGCGACGATTCGGACTTCTGAAGGGATTGGGAGGGAGCCGCGGGAAAGAAAAGGAGTCCGACCGAGGAGTAGTCGCAGATCGGGACTGCTTCCTTTGATGGGGGGGTTGCGCATTGTCGGGGTCTTCATTCTTCTCTGCGACATTTTTGAAAGTTATGGTGCATTCCACATCCTCCCCTGCGAAAATGGATTGGTCTTTCCATTTCACAAAGACCTGAATGTCCGATGACATGGCGAGCTGGCGGATGATTACCACATGGGCGGGCGAGAGTAAAGCTGGATGAAGGTGGGGAGCTTAAGAGATGGGTGCCGGCCGCCACCTCACGAAACAAGGGTAAATGAAGGAATGTAGATACAATGGCACAATAGCAAGAAAATTGCCAGCTAGGGTATGTCAAAAGCACAATCCATTGTTGGGTAGTCGGTCGGGAGAGGAACAGTTGGCGGGCTTCAAACCGACTGGTGTATGTCGGAGTCGTTGGCGGATCGGCGGGAGTTTGGTGACCTCCAGCTGGGGAGCTAGTCAGCTTCATACAGCAACGCTCGCATACGCGGGCTCACCGGCTACCGCAGCCAGAATCTTCCCAGGACTTTTCTCAATAAATACACTGAAATCACGAGTTTCTGGATCTTGCCTTATTTAAGAGTTGGGAGTCTATCAGGACAATCGAAGATGGTCGGCAAATCAGGTACCAGCCTGACACCGCAAAACAGCAGCAATTATGGCGCCAGTGCGTCGCTAATATATACAAAGTTCTCTTAATATTTATAATGTACATATATGATTGTCCGCCCTATCATCACCCCGCAAATCACGGTTCCATCATGTCTCCCGGTTTGAGGCCTTTCTTAGACCGATTATACAATAGCGTAGTCGCATCGCTGACTGACTCAGTGCGCTTTCCGTGCGGTCGTAAGCCCAGCTCAGACATGTGGCTCCAGATCCGGTCGTATCGCCTTTCCCAGCGCTTCCGGCGCCTCTCTAACTCTTCTGGTGAAGGGCGCCACTTGCTTTTTAGAATCCTCCGAATAGCCTCTGGAGACACTCCGAACTCATCTGCCAGAACAGGAGTCGTAAACTTATCGGGGGCCGTAGCATGCAAGTGACGTATTCCTTCGAGAGCGTCGGGAGAGAGCTTCTTCATCGGAATCCATCCATTTGGGAATTTCCTTTTCAGAGCTTCTTTTTGAATCCGCCACAACTCGCGCTTCTTGTCCGTCTCAGGGTCAGAGCTTAGGGTTTTCTTCTCATCCCTTTTCCTGTCCTTGTCCTTTTCAGTCCCACTCGCCTTCCTTTTCTCCCGTGAGTTCGCCTTTTCCTTCCCCGTCCGACGTGAGGGGACCGAAGCCGCAGTGGTTGTTGTAGCTTGGGTAGAACGCTGAGCCGTTTCAGCAGTCAAACTAGCGGAGGTAGCTGACGGCACATCTTGAGACGACTCGGGCAATTCATGCTGAGAAAATGATGTTCTAGGAGCAGTGCTGAACGTTCTGTGAGCGTGGCGAGGGAGGGCGAGGTGTTGCAGAGGCCGATTTGAAGGGGTGTGAAGCTGGATCGCGAACTCGCGATAGAGCGCCCGGAGGGCATTCGGAAGGGAGATACGTGTCGCAGTCGGACAGATAGGCGCCATCGCTGTCAAACGCCTATGGTCAAACCGAAGCGTAAAGATGGAGTTCTGAAGATATATAAATATGAGGCGGTTGACAAGCATCGCGGCGGAAATTTTGAGATAAGGCCCGGCCTTATCTTCGCCTCAGGCAGGAGGTCATGTGATGCTCTTATCGCAAATTCCCGCTTATGAACATGCTGCTCAACTTCCTGGGCCGGATGGAGACAGAATCGAAAGGATACACGGCTCTGTGATAATCCTATAGTGAAGGCGACTGCGCGTATTATGAACGGCGCTGGAGCGGGCTAGGGCGAAGAATATGGGCTTGGACAAATTTGCCAGCCACTGAAGGCTTGGTAAAGCAGGTGATAGGCGACGCTTTCCGGTAAGGTCTTCCAAACTTAGATGGCTACTAAAAGATGAGTATGATAAATGAGTGCATGCTTATGACTACTTATACTAAAAATGACGTGTCAGTTTGAAGCTCTGTCGGCATCCATCACAAGCTCAACGGTGTGTATGTTGAGCGCACTACTTTATCACAGGTGCATCGACGCAATAGAAGAAAGAAAAGGAAGATCAGGAGCCAAACATACACTAACCAGCTAGACTAATGCGCTTAGCTTGCGGTAGACACGGTCTGATAGTGATTCCCCCTTCTCGTCCTTGTCGATATTGGAGATCCACCAATCACCATGGCCATTACCATCATAGTCACCATGATTATAACCCTCGTCCACCTCACGGTAGACATTGTAGTCCTGGGGTCCTTCCTTCCAGATATGGTATCCCAAACTACACTCCGAAAACTGCACATTTAGCTGCGTGGCGTAGAACTTGTCGTACTTGAGATCCAGTGCATCAGCTAAGCTACGGACATCACCTCCGGGGTGGAGCTGAGCCCAGGGGTACCGACACGAGTCTTCATGGCAGGATTTCAGAACCATCATGAGGGCGTCGAGACGGGGCAAGATCTGTTGTAGAGGTCGATTGGCAATGCGGTAGGAATCGTACTTGGGAGGCCCCGCAGCGAGGTTGACGGTCTGGAGGGGGTCGTCCTAGGGCGCATGCCAGTAGGTGCAGTTGGAAATTGGTGGGGTGGGAGATGGTACCTTGATGTTGTAGAACTCGCGCTCGTTGGTGCACCAGACGGAGTAGTAGAGGCTGTACTCGTCAGAGACCAGACGCAGTCCCTTGTACGTGTTATTGATAAACGCATTGCCCGGTTCGTTGGTCTGATTGCTCCAATAGCCATAGATACCTTCGGGAACGGCCTGTATAGTGTCATTCTGCTGTCGGTTTTATCAATTGAGAAGAAGACTTACCCAGCCCCAGTACTCAATAGCCGCGTGTTCGGTCTTGCGTTTGTGCTTTTTGATGGGAAACGTGATTGGGATTGGCTTACCATCGAGTCCCCTCCATGTCACACCTGCCAAAGAGAGGAATGTCGGAGCAAGATCGGTGTGACTCGTGACTACATCGAGCACCATATCTTCCGGAATTCCAGGGCCTCGCACAATAAGGGGTACATTAGTGTCGGTATCTGATAGCTGCCTTAGTGTCTGCTTTTTGAACGAGAACTGTGAACTACTCACCATATCCGCAGTTCTTGCCCGGCTGCATGGCATGCTGGCCAACATGGTATCCGTTATCAGTCGAGTAAAATATGTAAGTATTATCGAGAACACCGGCTTCCTCGAGCCGAGTAATGAGCATTTCCACCATTTCATCTACGGATTGCAGTGCACGAAGTCGGCAGCGCTGGTACTCGTCAATGTACTCTATTTCCTTCTCGGTCAACGTACTGAGATCCTTGATCCAGCCAACAGCACCTTCGATGACTTCGTTGAAACTCTTATCCCTGGGGATCTTGTAGTCTCTGAATAGTTCCGCATGACGAGGCGGGTACTCGGGCTCACCATACCAATGAACACCATTTTCAGGAATAACCGAGCCGTTGGAATGAGGTGCATTGGGTGCGACGGTCAGCATCCAGGGACGATCAGGGTTCCGTAGAGCCTCTTCCAAGAAGCCCATAGCCTTTCCCGCGAGCACATCCGTAACGTACTTGCCGCGATAACTGACCGGTTTTCCACCATTGCGTGTCATCACAGCGTCATAGTAGCGGTACGTGTGGGGGTCAAGAAGGAACTCAGAGCCAGTAAACCCCTTGGCAAACGGCTTGTTATAGTTGTGTGGAGAGTAAGCGTTCCAGAGCTTTCCAACATAATAGGTGTCATAACCAGCTTCCTGCATCCAGATGGGAAGGTAGTTGTCATTCCATCCGGCCGCCACGATCTTAGGGTAGCCACCATAGGGAGGGTTAACGTCGGTCACATTGGTGTTGTGAGGCATACGACCAGTCCAGATATTGGCGCGAGAGGGGCAGCAGAGGGCAGTAGAGCAGAAGTGTTTGTCATAAGTGGTACCTTTCTGGACGAGAAGCTTTTGTAGGGTGGTCAGTTAGCAGACGGGCATTCAAGGTGGAATAGTAACCTGCCTGGAGACGAGGCATATGCGCAAGCCCACCCAGGTACTTTCCCTGATCGTCATTGTCAGTATGGGACCTGTCAGTAAAGGGGTAAGATGTTTGCTTGGATCAGAGCAGAGATGATGCCAGAGACTCCTGTATAACAAGAAAGAGTAGGGTAAGTCCTAGCTTGCACCCTGAGACAAGAGCATCTTTATATTATTTAGACAGATGGATAACAGTGAAGCTTTAAGCAGTTAATAATATGGATGGTGAGTATTCTGAGCAAATCAAAGGTAGAACTGTGAATTTGTTAGAACCTTACCTAGACCTATGGGTTTGGTGAAGTAACAACCCCTCAGGACCTGGCTGATAGTAGTGACTTCCAAGTTTCTGTTATATAAATAACATAACATATATATCCTGTGGGGAAGATAAAAGTCACCGGGGCAGGTTTGACTTACACTACCTTATTAGAGTTATAGATAAACTACCTGGAAAAGGGGCATGGTGGAAAATATACCTAGACACTAATATAAATATAACTGCAGATAACTTAGAGCCTGGAGGGAGTAATTTCAAGTTACTTCCAAGGTTTAAGTTATTTCTACTTGGAAACAAGGACCCTAGACCTGGGGCAGTGATTATCCTTCTAAGAATTGTCCACGTCGGGTCAGGTTCATGTCTTTATTTCCTAATCAGTCTACGTCTACTATACATGATAATATTAAGTGATGACCTAGGTCCCAGGTGTCCATATTCCTTGTGGTCATGATATATTCCAGCATGTTTGCGGCACAGCAGATGCATAAATACTGCCAGCCACTACTCCTAGTACTACTACGAGTAACTACTACATTACTAGTGGTACGAGGCTCAAGGCCCCAGCTCTGAACTTTTCTCTACCACTGTTGCCTGTTGTCTTTCCTAGTCCTACTCTTCATTTCGCCATCGACCTTGGAAGCAGTGAATATGAGTTTGATGAGATATCCAATCTCGCGCTCGTCTTTCAATCTCCGAAAGAAGCCGTTCCCCCTCCCCCGTCTCGGAACTGTCTTACCACAAACTAAACCCATCGATGAAGAGCGTCATCCTCACTATAAGAGTGAAAGATTGCTTCGAGATCGGCGGTCCGGAAGGCAGGCATCTATGCATTGCGTATGAACCTATGAGAGAACCATTGTGGCTTTACCGAAGGCGTTTTCAAAATGAAGTCATGTCCTTTCCACTTATCAAGGCATTTATAGCAATCCTTCTTCAGGGCTTGGACTACCTGAATTCGGTCTGTCTGGTTGCTCATACTGGTATGCTTATTCTTCATTATGTGCTCGTTCCTATAACTGTTAGCTAATAAGCCGCTACGCAGATCTGAAATTAGAGAATATAATGGTCTCTTTCGAGGATCCGGACGTGATTGGCGATTTTTTGAATTCCCGCCTGCAAAGCCCCATGGAGTACAAACTTAACTCAGCTGGTCGGCCAGTATTTCGCCGGCATAATGATTTCGGTCCGCCAAGGAAACTAGGAAGCATACCCTAAATCGTTGACTTTGGGCAGGCTTCAAAGTTTGAGTCGGATGAGCTACGGGGAGTTTACCCTATACAAGCCAACCATTACCGGGAACCAGAGGTTATTCTTGGCTGGGGATGGAAGACGAGCACGGATATCTGGAACCTTGGGGTCATCGTAAGTACCATCTTCGCTGAGGTGCTCGGTCTGATTGATGAGCCTAGCTATGGGATATAATCGAGGGTAAAGAATTGTTCCAGCAGGTCCACGATTCCAAGGGCTCCTATGATGCGAGATCTCACATCACAGAAATGATAGCTTTGATTGGCCGTCCTCCTCCGGAGCTGATCGTGAATGCCCAAAGGAGGGTGAATTACAAATGGCCAACGGCCCTGAGACGGGAAGACGGTAAAATCTGAAATGATGTCGAGCAATTCTTCAACGGCCCTTTCTTTGACAGCGCCGGTATTTGCACCCCACCCCCCCAACATGTACGTGAGCTCTGATCTGTTAACTGAACCAAATTTTATAGGCCAGTTTTTATATAATGACTTAATCCCTAATCGCAAGCTGGAAAACACACTTCCTTCGTCAGGCTGATGCTCGCTTGGCTACCAGAAGACAGAAAGACCGCGGGCGAACTATTGGAACACCCCTTTCTTAAATGGGAGTAAGCTGGCAATGGCCAGGTTACTCAGGCCCTATTCTGAGAAGGCACTCCTGTGCCCTGTTAGGACTTGCCTGGAAAGAAAAGGGCGCGCTGAGACCCTTCCTGTCATGCTCAAGGCACTAGGATCTATGAGCCTCTTTATATACTATACTTGTAAATCTCCACTCGTTCTCTAGCCAAAAAAGACATACAGCAATGTACATTACTAAATTTCTTTTTTTCTTTTTCTTTTTTTTTTCCCCCTAAAGGATCCGCCCAACACCCGTGGACGTAACTGGAATGCTCCTGAATGTTGTCACCCTGGCTCTGGAAGTCAAACAGAAGGAGCAAGTAGCCTGAAGCACACGGAGAATAGACCACTGTGTCAGATTTCCGTACAACTGGTTGCGTTTGGTTCAGTAACTTCCTGGAGAAATGTTTGTCGCGACTTGAACGCGTTTGATTAAAGCTACTAACCTTAGAACTGGAAAGCAGATCAGCGTATTGCTGCCTGAGGCAGACGATCCCTGGACAACTCAGCCCTGGATTGGCGTCTCCACAGTCCACATTCTCCGTGAACCACGTCGAACAAGGTCAACCCCATTCCGGGTCAATTGAGGGTTGATTCGGCTTTGTCTTCTTCATCGAGGATATATTACTGTCACTACATACTCCTATCAACCAGAACTTGGTCTTACAATCAAACTCTCCCGGCCTGTAACGTCTCTCCCAGCCTCCTCTTCTCATTCCGCTGCCAATCGGGAGGTTCGCTGCCAAGATTGGATTTTCGTGTCTGTGCGGCTTGGAAGTAACTTTAGCAGCAGTTCCCTGGAATTGGAAGCTCAGCTCCCCGATCCCTCAGTTTCCGCCCTCGATCTGGATTCTCTTCTCCTCAACCTCCAATAATTTTTGCTGTCTTTGATCATCCTCCCTTAGTCCTTCCTTCTCTCCTTGGACCCTTTCCTCAGTCACTCTTTTAATCTCATTTCTGTATTGTCGAACTGTTCGTCGCCCTCCCTCAGTCCGCTCCGAAATCCACTCCGTCCGCGCTGGAACCCCTCCCTCCCTATAATAAGAACCGGTCCACGATTTTGATTCTTTCAGTAGCGAAATTGGTCGCTCGCCTAACGCTCATTGTAAGATTTCTTGGGGTGCATATTCACCCAGTCGCACCTTCCCTTTGAGTTTGATAGACGAAGACAATACAAGCCGACGATTTGTTTACACCTGATTTCCCGCGAGGGATCAAACGCCCGGTACCTGCTCGCTCAACAAATGCAACCGAAAATCATAAAAGGCTCTGGGGACAGTGCAGCTACCTAATCGCTCTTGGCCCTGTAGCCTGCTATGGCGAATAACACGTTGGGCGCGAAAAGCAAGACGGCGGGCCCGACCACAACCCGAGTTACCCCCTCCAGCTCCCCTTCCCTGAGATCGCCGGCTCGTCGTTCCTTCAGTAAACCTTCTTTGTACCAATCGACCCTGTCCCTGCAGACTGTCATTGGCACAACAACCACCACCCCCAATGGCTTCTCTTATCACGACCAGAGCAGATCATTTGCCTTCTGCGCTGGTTCCGCTGCCGTTTTGGCGGAATTAGATGACGAGGACAATGCAATTCAACGCTTTTTCCGTGCTCGCCCATCTGCCAGCAGCGTCAACCCGGTATCATCGTTCTACAAAGAGACTACGCCCCCGGTTACCCCTGATGCTAGACCGAAGTCTCTACCAAGCACAAAGCCAGCACCTTACAATGGTATCTACAGTGGCCCGCCATTAACCGAAGCGGTCGAGGCACCTACTCCCCGCGCATGGTCATCGAGGGAGCGGCTGAAGGCGGTTACCACTGTTGCCATAAGCCCAAATGGAAGGTTTCTTGCCGTGGGAGAAGTGAGTCAAGGAGTCCACTCCCGGTAACATAAGCTGACTTCCTTCAGACTGGTTATAACCCCAGAGTAATGATCTTCTCGACTGCAAAGGATGCACCTTCTGATACTCCTCTATCCATACTTACCGAACATTCGTTCGGCGTCCGTGCCCTTGCCTGGAGCCCGAACTCGCAGTACCTAGCAACCCTGGGAGATGTCAATGATGGCTTTCTTTTTATATGGTCTATAAGTCTGAAAAATGGCGCCGCAAAACTTCAATTAACGAACAAGTGCACAACCGTTGTTCGCGATATGACCTGGCTTGGTCAAGCTCTAGTCACGTGCGTCGAAGATGACCATTGCTACGAACCCTTCTATTCTCTGAGCTAACAAGTACTATAGAGTGGGAGTTCGACACGTGAAGGTCTGGAGGCTTCCCGAGATAAGGCCCGTGTCTCCAGCCAAGTCTCGTACCAACACCGGAGAGAGTCCCAACCTCGTTACGCCCAAAGCACTTTCCGGGAGGAATTGTGTATTGAACGCCTTGGCCGACAACACTTTCACCAGCGTCGTCGGGATTTCTACTTCAGAGGCTGTGGTTGGAACTGACTCAGGGGCACTTTGTCTTGTTGATGATAGCGAGGGCAACGCCAAACTTACCCTCATCCAGTATTTGGAATTCGGTATTACATCATTAACGGTCGACTCGGATCGGGCGTGCTTATGGGTAGGTGGTCGTGGGAGGCATATGCGAAGATTTGCGATTGAGTCGCTGCGGCCGTCAAATAATCCGCCTTCTCCACGTACAGTGAGCAGAACCCCTGCGGAGCAAAAGTCCAAAGAGCCGGCTATTACTTGTATTGGCTCCATCACGTCTCACTTGGTTACTGTGGACAGCACCAAGGCAATTCATATTTACCCAATCGAAAAACTGAACGAGGAAGGCGAGCAATGTAACGCAAGAACCAATATGCCCGCTCATGAGGATGCTGTCCTTGGTATCGGGCGGCTGCGAACGCCAAATCAACTAAAAGCCGACCTTTTTACCTGGACCTGTAAGGGTGTTGTCAGGTTCTGGAACACTCGAGGCGAATGTTGTGGCTCGCAAACAGTCGGTGTTGGACAGCTTCCGGGTGGTGGTGACGACACCTCAAACGAGTTGAGGATATTGAGAACCAATGACGGCATGGACTTATTTGTATCAGGCGATAAATTGGGCGTTCTACGGTATATTCCACCCATGATATGGTATATAGGAAACACACATCTCTAACTGCTTCCTAGGATATTCGAAACACGGGCATGGCGATGCGTGAATGAGGTTCGAGCTCATAGGGGTGAAATCACGGACATTGCTCTGTATGAGACCGCCAACTCCTGCGTAGTTGCCACCTCTGGTCGCGATCGAATGGTGCAACTTTTCGAACGACGTGACAATAGTCTTCAGTTAATCCAAACAATGGATGACCATGTCGGAGCAATAAGCCAGCTTCTCTTTGTCAATGAGGGGCAAAAGCTCCTCTCCTCCTCTGGGGACAGGACTGTTCTTATCAGGGAGCGTGTGACTCGTGATGACGACGGGGTTACTGCTATCGCCTATCTCATATCGAAAGTTATTACCCTGAAATCATCCCCGCTCTCGATGACCCTCTCACCAAACGATCCAGACAGCTTAGTTCTGTCGACAGTGGATCGCTGTATTTGGCAGTATGACTTGAACTCGGGGCGCCCCATTCACTCTTTCCGTGCAGCCGACAGCGAATCGAACGATACAGTGGTGATGGGCTCGCTGACCGTGGCCTCTGCCGTCTCCGGACAAAGCCCTAGGCTGCTTATTGGAGTATCAGGAACAGACAAATCGCTTCGTGTGTATGACCTGGAGAAGGACACACTTCTCACAGGCGAGTTTGGGCATACGGAGGGTATCAGTGATGTCTGTCTGCTAGAAAAATTTTCCGAGGGGCCGAACGGTGTACCTGAGCGGATTTTGGTCAGCTCTGGCATTGATGGGGTTGTTATGATCTGGAACCTATCAGTGCAGCTGCAGCAGGCTCAAGAGTCTACGCAGTCGACACAGTCGGCTTCAAACGAGGAGGATATTGCCTCGAAAGACTCCGCAGTATCGAAGCCTCCGTTGCGCAAAGTGCTGTCTCGATCAGAGCTCGCCGGATTCCAACGACCGGAGAACGCCGCAGCAACCCCCACGCCAATACGAAAGACGCCTGAGCAGTCTCCGCCTCTGCTGCGCAAACTCTCCAGGTCTCTTATCCCGTCCGTAAAGAACGGGAACACAGCAACGCCTCCTTCTGCAGCGGCAGGTCGCTCCCCTACCTCCGCCAGTCGTCCGCAAAGAATCCGGAATTCTCCGTCGCCTCCCAGCCCAAGGACGACTTCCCAGCGAAAAGTCCTAGAGTCACGCAATTCTCGTAATACTCCCCGTTCGCCTCTCGATTTGCGGGCACGTGCCCGAACAGAAAAGAGCGAGTTTGGAAGCCTGAATATGTCGACTGAGCAGGTCTGTCGCACGTTGAAAGCCTACCGGAAGAAGCTCAGCGGGTCTACTGAGCATCTGCCTTCCCAGAAGGAGCTGGAGCGCGAGTTAGGCCTCACTTTACGAACACTAAACGCGCGAGCAAAGATGGCTGAGACAGATTCTGGCGAAACGGAGACTGACAGCAGCGGCAAAGAAAACGAAAGGATACCGCCCCCTCCTCCGATGCCGGGCGACAATAAACGTGTACCCCGGCGAATTCCGTCAACACCAAACCTGGGCCAAAAGAAATCCCCAAGATATTCTCGACGGCGTTCTCTTGATGCGGATGGGGAAGGCTGAGCTTTCTTAGCCATTTACTGGATCTTATTTTTTGTTCTCACCTTATTCTTTCTCCCTTTGTTTCATTATTTTTCTTTTCTGATTACGTAACATGGCGTTCTGGGTGTCTGGGACTCCCTTTCTGCTCATCGTCGATAGAGATTTTGCAGGTTGCTAAGCAGGCGTTGAACTCTATATTCTCCTTTTGACGTTGCGTCTTGTCCAAGCATAGCCGGTGTTGGGTTGTCTTTGAGCCTTGTGTGTATTCGACGAGCCTGACTGCTCTTCATGCGCGGCGAGCCATGCGAGGCGTGTCCTCGTCCGCTGAATTCCATTCATGTCGAGCTTTGGGTTATTTGATCTGTGTAATTTGCAAAATGGCTTTTTCGAGACTGACCTCGGAACTACGGTTTGCTGGTACATTTATTCGTTCTCTTTCATTTGCAATCTTCTTCTCTCCCTTTGCTTGCACCCCTGCATCACATTTTCCAGGCAATTTCTCTACAATGATACCCATATTTACTGGACAATCGCTGGGGCCCATGACATTGCGGGCTCTGACTCGTAGACTAATCATGTTCCATTGATAGCTGTCCTTGACTCAGGATCAGTCCGTCTGGTAAGCCACAGATTCTCCCCATCCTGGAACTGTTAGCGGTGGATGAAGAGAAGGAAAGAAGAAAGCCGGCCACATGGCCTATGGTTCTTCCCTAGGTACACTCTGACACTACCCGACTGTATACAGCGGAAGTAAAACAGAGCTTCCCCCTGTCCTCTGAATGTGAAAGAAGACCAATCTCTACAGCCACGTATAATAGTAGTCCCAAACGCTCGAAATCTTGCCGTCTGCATGATCTTTCGCCTGTCAATCCCAGTTAGCTACCCAGAAAAAGAAAGGAAAAAGGAAAAGGAAAAGGAAAAAAAGGAAAGAAAAGAGAGAGAGTGTGTGTGTGAGAGACGAAAAGGGTTGGGGGTAAGGTTCTATAATAGATAGAGCTTACCAGATTCTCAAAAAAGTAATCCGCAAGCTCATTCTCCTCCACGAACCAGCTCTCTTGCCGTTCAGTGAGAGCACGGTCCTCCGGAAACGTCTGCGCATTGTCAAAGTCAATCCAGAGCATCTTGGCCCGTCCTGAACCCCGGAAGTCAGAGCACACCATCATGTTCCGCGGGTAGGTGTCCCCGTGCATGACTTTCGCACGGTGGATGGTATCCAGGATGCGGCGGAATTCCGTCACGACTTGCGGCGAGTAGGTGGAAAGGTCCAGTTGCTGCATGTTGGGGATGTATTCTAGGAAGACGGCGCAAGGCGGTAGTTCATCCTCGGAGAACATGGCGAGGTGAGGGGCAAAGTCGCAGACTTGGATTCCGGTCAGTGTGCTGTAGAACTTTGGGATGTCGCCGCGCTCGCAGAGGCCGATCTGCTTTAGGCGGTTGTAGGCGGTTGACTCGCAGATGAAGAGGTTTACTTCTAGCTCTGGGGAGTCGTCTTCTGTTGGTTTGTGGTTGTGGTACTGAGGATTAACTTTAGTAAAGGAAGTAGGAGATGAGGGGGAAAGGCCAGGAGAGTTGCGTCTACATTACCACTTTCATGATGCATGGTGACCCTCGCAGTCTGGCCTTGAAGATAATCTTAAGGTTGTCTTCCGACTGCTTCAACTTCTCGAGCAAGGCAACCTCGGACGGCTGTATTGCGCCAGGTGCGCTGCACATTTTGAATCTATGCTAAAAATTCGCCGACTATGAGAAAAATCAAAAGAAGATGGTGAGATTCACCACCTCACCTGGGGATGGACTACTGTGGTGACCAGGCCCATCACGTGATATATATACTCTGGGGTGAGTGGGCCAGACTCACAGACGATGATTGGCTATAGGAGTAATAGCTCCCTACAAACCCTAAGTAAGCTTCCAAGGTTAAGGTAAGGTAGGTAAGGATCCTTTGAAGTCAACTCTGAAAATAAAGCCGCTGCAATGACGTCGTGACAAGACAGTCAAACTGTGCCTCGGCCAGAATATTCAACTTCTCTTTCCCACTCGCAGACCTTTCGAGAGGCTTTTGGCTGACGGGATATATCATGAATAGATAGGGCTTAGAGTTTCTTAAGTTTCGGCTTAAATAATAAGTTCTTGATTATTCACTCAAGGATGAATGGCTCCGGGACAACCTGTACCTTATTATTTATGGGCCCATGCTCTCTCTTGCCCTCCAGCAGTCTGCGGGAATCGTGCTATCTTTCTTGGTGGGAGGTGATTGGGCAGTAATGACGCTCACTCTGCAATAAATCATGGATGATCAAGCACATTTTCCTGTCTTCCCCTCTATCTCTGTGGCTTTTATGGGTCCGTGGACGAGAGGTGGTGTCAGGGTGTCATGGCGAGAAAACAAGGTTATAGCATGGGTTTCGAAAATCAACCATTAATGCATTTAGTGATTGACTTCTTGAATCTTAACACAGGCAGGGCCCTGATAAACAAAGTTTGAAAACAATTTTCCTGATTATATTATGGGGACTAATGTTATTTATGCGTCGCAGTCTTCCTCTTAAAAGCTTTGGACTCCCGCCCGGTTAGGGCTAATGATCACGATCACAGCCTACCGGAGCAATAATATATAGTTTCAACTGAACCACAAGCCCACTTTCGCAAACCCAATTCCAAACCATACCACCCATCTGTTAGTAACCTCAACCAGACTGAAGCTTTTTAAAATTCTCCCGTAAAACCCTCCCCAACTCCTCCCGATCCACCTCAATTAAATCCGCCAACGCAATCGCCTTCCCTGCCCACCGACGACACTCCTCATCCGCCGAAACCAGGAAGAACTCGACCGCCCGATTAAACGCCATAGTCGCAAGCCACTGGATCTCGTCCTTTGGATACTGCGCCCTGATACCGGAATTATCCCGCGCCAGCATAAGCGCCTGATCGAGGACGGACTCGGCGAGGATGTACTCTTCTGCTTGGGTGGAGAGGGAGTACAGGCAGCGGAGGTAGCGTGGGAGGGTGGCTGTGAATTTAGACGATGCGGTGTTTAGAAATGGGGGTGGGGAAGAGGGGGAGTGGAAAGTGCGGATCATTTGCTGTGTTAGAAAAAAATAGCAATATTGTTAGGTTTTGCTGCGATGCGCGGAGACTATGGATGGGTAAAATAGGTAGGTCGCTTACTTTGACTAGTTTGGATAGATAGCATGGAGGCGCTCCAGAACGGAGGAGGCAGTCAAGGAATACGGAGGCGAGTTTGGCATCGACGACTGCTTTTGACGTCTCGATTGTTTTGATGAGGTCTTCGCATTGTCGGAGGTGCACTGTGGCTTCAAATGAGAAGGAGAGGATGGAGCGGTACATCTCTAACCATCCAGGAGGGGCTGAAGCTGCAGTAGGACCGCCTTCCTGAGACCAGATACATGTTTGGAACTGGTTGATTATCTCGCACGCTGTCTTGTAGTGAGACGCCTGGATGGTATTAGGTTTGCATGCTGCATATATATGTACTAGAGCTAGCCAACCTTCGTGGTAGGACTCGTCTCTCGACGAGCTTCCGCAATTGTGATCGTACTTTGGAGGAAATAACACCGCAGGACATGCTCAAGGAGGTCTCTCTTGGACTCTGCTGTTTGGTCATCTTGGGAAAGCTCTGCAAGCTGCAGTGAAAACGTTAGCGGAGTACGAGAAGAGACCAAAGGAAGGAAAATACATTTACAGCGTTCTTCAACAACTGGACAATCGTCTGCACAGGGCACAATTTGTGCAGCTCTAGTGCAATGCTGTAACTCTTGTAAGAAAGCCAGCGCAGTTCGCCAGGGGTGAATAGCTTGTCTGGACCACGCCTAGCTGCTTCGGACGCTGAATACGTCTCAGCATTGGACAACCCCCCGACTCAGGGATAGACTAACCAGACTCGAAAAGAGGAACCAGATGTTCTAATAGATGTCGGCTGGCTCCGTTCTGGTTCTCAAAGAGAGCACAAAGCACGTATTGCAGAAGTTGTGGTATCTCAAGTGTTCGAAAATTGTTCCCATCTGAGACGGATACCAAACCCTTGAGGCTCTGCGCCACTATCTCCACTTTCCCTGCTTTCAGGGCATCCGATATACATGACCAGACAAGTGTAGAATCCGAGGCAGACTTGCAGAGCAATTGGAAACTCTCAACAGCTTGAAACTTCAGTTAATTGTACGACACGAATAGAAATAGTGGCCTACCAAGAGGAACATCATCCGCTGCAAGGGATAGTCTGTGTATCAAGTACCGCGTGAGAGGACAGGTTTTATAGTCATCTGGGATTCCATCAAATATTTCGTGTACTTTAAAGGGGGGTTGTTTCTCCAACGCGCAGAGAATCAATTTCCTATCCAGTGTTTAGTTGAGCCAATTTAGATTTACTTGAACATACCGAAAGAACTTGTCTCTCGTATCAGGATCCTTTTCAAGCAGCGTCTGCTTCAAAACAAAATAGCACCATTCTTGAGCCACGGAAATGGATTCCTTGGCTAGCATTGTGTCGATATACTTCCAGATAATCTGCTCCGGTCAATAGTTAAAAGAGCACGGTCCAATTTGAGCTTACAAGCAGAGAAGCATGCGTAGCGTCGTCGCTCAGTGTAGCCAGGCCACATCTAGTCAGCTTTAACGCTGCTGCTTCGGCTGGTTGGGGGCTGTGATCCTCGCCGGGGCTTGGGTTGGTCGATGCCCAGATCACAGAAACGAGAATCGTCTCCATCCAGTGCTCTCTACTTGTGCTAGAGGTCTCGACCTTGTCCATGAGCTGGCCGCAGGCTTCAACGAAGTGGTCAAAACTGCTCGCAGTCAATATAGCGACATTCATGGAATACTTTTGCTTCTTGCCTTGAGTTGGCGAGTTTCATGACATAGTGGTATATTCTGCGTGTGCCCTTAGATTACAATCAACTTCATGGCGGGCCCACTTACATCTTTACATTCGATTCACAGTCATCCATTGCTTCGATAGCAAGCTTGAGCGCTGCTTTGAATGAGCCATCTGTTCGCTATCGCTAGAGCCTCAAGGCTTACTCTCGAAATATTCTTCTTCGCTTATTGCATTCTCCTTGCTCAGGAATTCGAGGGAGAGCAACAGGACAGGGAAAGTATTTCCATACTCCTATAAAGTGTTATTTTTCTATCGTGCAATGGGCATTTTTACTCACACTTCTCAATAATCCCAGAGCCCTTCGGCACTGGCCATCGGAGTCTGCTGTAGCAGAGCAAAGATTGCATCGCACTGCTACAATTAGAAACCGAGAACTTGGGGAGCCCGTGATACCTCACCAAAAGCATGCAAAACCACCAGTTTCTTGTCTCCAAAGCTCCTGTCAACTTCATAGCTCCCATCGTGAGTCACCGACTCGCAAGCCGTCAATGCCCTACCCAGCCACGTTGCCGCAGGTTCATTTTGATTTGTCGAGAGTGCTGCGTTCCCAATGCTATAGCATATATCTACGACAACTTCCTGCTGTTCTTTCGTCTTAATTTCAGGCGTTTTTGAGAACAAATGATCCGCAATGTCGGCTCGTCCTTGGGACCAGGCCTTCTCGTCATCAGCCGTGTAACTATCTTGGATGAAGCTGCCTACCACATGTATGCGGAGCATATAGTACTCAGTAGTGAATGTGCTCAACTTGGGGTTATCCGCATTCTTTTCCGTTTGCTGAAGCATGTCCAATCTTGCAGCGGCGGAAGCCATCATTTTCTGGCTCAGGTCGGTAAGTCCGTAACCTGATAGCATCGTCAGCACCACTTTGATGAAAGGCCAAATTCCGAAAGGGGCGTACGAAGACAAGCCTTGACTCCCCTGAATGCAAGCTCAAGGCTTCTGTAGTTCCCTGCAAAATGGCAAGTAAATCAGGTTACTTGATTCCCGTAGGAGCCTAGGGAACCTTGGACGGGAGGGAGGCGCATAGACTTACCGAAATCCGTTCTCGGTGCGGCGGCCTCAAGCATCGCATATGCGAAAGCTTTCACTTGGCAACATAAGTCAATGTAAACGTCTGAATATATAGCTTGAATCTTGCCTTTACAGAGCAGCACGATATCATTGTAGTCTTTTGTTGTCCTCATTCGCTCCGCACATAGGTTCCATATTTTCGTTCCCTCGTTGTCCAATTTGCGGCACGTCGACGAGGAGGCAGTGTCTGCTAAGAGGGAAAGACGATCTAAGTTCTTTTCGAGAGTATTTAGGGTCTCGCTACTAAAGGCCAGCGTTTCTGGTTTGTCATTGTCAGCTAGCTGGTTTTGGAGGTGCCTGGCCAGAGCTGGTGTAGATGACGTTGTCAGTTGATGTTATCCACAGACATTTCAACTATGCTCACAGAATACAGCTTCCGTCTGGTCTTTCAGACTGCGAGAGCGTTTTGTTGTCATGGCTGAGATCAGCTTGGGGGGGATGAAGTGCTTGAGATCGAGAGAAAAGGCTTCGTAGTTCAAATACTGGATAAGCTCACTTCCAAGAAGTCTCCTGGGTTGGGCACATGATCACTCAGGGAGGTAGATAGATAGATACCTCTGCATAGACACAGGTCCCAACAGCCGAAATCCGTCGTTCAGCAGCAGGGAAGAAACAAACGATATCCATCCCTTTAAGAATATCGTACAATAAAATTCCAGTTGCGATGGTATATATGAAATCCGGTGTATATAGCCGGAGAGCTCAAGAACATAGACACAAATCCATAAGCCCAAGCGACACGAATGTGCCTGAACAAATCCGTAAAACGCCCAATGATATCAGACAATTACTCCGAATTACTTGCTTTTCCGTTGAGAAGGTAAGAAGTTTCCAACAATGAGAGACGGACTGGAGACGCGGTTAGATTGCATCACTCTGTTAGCGGCATTAGGTAACTCACATGTTATGATTATCCCGCCGAATAGTGAAGGAGAAACAACATGGTATCCCATCGCCAGGGTTGGTTGCATTAGGACTTTTCAAGGTACAGCTTGTGAGCATTGCTTTTTGAGTGTTATCGAAGGCGATGGCGCCAAACTTCTCCCAGTAGCTCACAAGCTGATCTTCCACAATAATTTCGTGAATTGCTAGTTTTCCCTACAACCGAGGTCAATTAGTCCTGACGGAGATAGGCGGAGTGGACTGGGCTCACTCACATCTCGAAGAACTTCAATAGGAACGCCGATCAATTCAGCCATCTCCTTATTGCCTCGGAAGATTTCACCTGTTCGTCTCCAGCAGCAGGCTGGTATAGCCATACTGGCGAACACACGGTCGTATTCCATCAAGCTTCGCTCAAACCACATTTCCACCAGAATGAGTTCAATATCTGTCAGGCTTTGCATCCTCTCCCGGAACTTAGGTCGAAACTTGTCCAGCTGTCGAAGAATCTTCTGCCGCGACGACTGCTGTAGATGTTTCTCCATGTAAGAATTCAACCTTGCATAACCCTTAACGTAATTGAACGGTCGCAGGAGGCCGGCATCGTATTTTGCCTTGAGAAGTTTATTCATACGCTCTTCTGGTGGATCTGATCCAGAAGGGTCCGCTGCTGTCATGTAATACGTTTCTCGCGCCTTGTCGTTGCCAGGTGTACCCCCTGACCCTGAAGCAGCATCACCCTGAGTCTGTTGGCTCTGTGGTGGTTGAAGTAATTGTGATTGTTGAACTAGCGACGTATTCGGGCCACCGAGCACAGCCATGGAGTTAATCAGCGTCGGGTCTGAATACATCCTCTGCATATCGTCGTTCTGAAAAATGCCGCCATCGTCGAGCAAACTGTTGCTAAGGAAGTCGCCGAGAAGGTTATATTCGTTCGTCACCTCGGGGGCATTGAACATGTAGGAAGGATGGAAGGTATGCATATCTTGAAATTGGCTTTGGCCACCAATCCAGTCATTGTATCCGAGAACTAAAATGTTATCAGTCAGGGATGCGAACACATGAAAAGAGATACTTGATGAATGCTTACGCTGCTGAGGGGTGACACCCATGTTTTGACCTGTAGAAGAGGACATGGCCCCGGGTTGCACCGCATTGATCGAGGACGTAAGGCCAAGGGACCCATCGCCCAGGATTTGCTGACCCGCAGCATCCTGAATATCGACCTTCCTGGACATTCCGTGGATATTAGAGTATTCGTTATTTGAGGAGCCCTCTTCATCTGCAGCAGACTGCTCGTGCTCGCTCCGTGCTCGCTTCGACGGTTCTCTCGGCTCGTCATGGCAAAGGTGCCCGATGTTGCGTTTTATACATCGAGTGCACGGGCGCTCCTTGAGTTTGATTGTCAGCACCGTTTCTTGCTCTCGCGAATGCCATCCTGCGATACGTTTCACAAGGACTCGTGCGGATTAATCAGGGTAGCTCTTACCGAATCGCAAGTCATATGCTGTGACACGTGAGCAAGTGGCCTTCCGTCAGCAAATGTTCCCCAATGAAGATCAGTGTCGGAGAAGAACTGGGACACCCGAACCCATATTTCTTTTTCTTCGTCACAGCATGGAGGAGGGAGAGGGGTGTGAATGGATGGGAAGCACGAGGTGATAACAAATCCCCGCAGGGGAGGAGCTTACCGATCGTCGACAGTAGACGCATGCTGCAAGTATGGTCCCTTGATTAGCAACGTTGTCTAGATGGTGTACAAAGGGCAGACGTAGGGAACCGCTGTCGTGACCATGTTAGGATGCGTCTTGCTTACCATGATTGACCTTGCGCCGTTTCTTTGGGCTGGCGCGAGCCCCCGCGGCTGTATTTTCGGCCTTCGAAGCGGGCGATGTTTGCGCGTTATCTTTCGCGTTTGACTCATTTTTGCCAGCAGAGCTCCCATCCGTCACGCTCTTAGAAGTCGAATTCTCGGCCGGTCCATTGCTGGTACGTTGATCCGGGGCCGTGCCCGTTTGCGCAGCGGTTGTCTCGGTCATTGATTGCGGAGCGCAAAAGCTGTTGCGCAGAGCCCGGCTCGCTGCTGTCGCTGTCGCTGATCGGCTGCTGGAACACAGAGGTAGGGGGGATGGGCACTTGCAGGCACCGACACGGGTTCAGCAACAGAGAGGAGAGGAATCATCAGTTCAGCAGCGCTAGGAAGTATGGCAGCGGTAATAATAACGGAATTTTGGAGAAACTGCAGTACATGCGACCATCGACCATTAAGGTTGAGCACAGTTTCCCCGCTGAGAGAACGGCGTGTGGCATCCCGCTCGGCAGCCAATTTGAACCTTGAACTTGGTTGAAATTCCCGACCTTCTCCGCATTGGGAAACGCCGCCTCCCCATTCACCAGCCTCGGAAGTGGCAGAGCTACCTAGTTACGGTTCTCTTTTGCTACCCATGTGCATCCCGATACCTCGGTCTGGATCGTAATTATATAAAAGTCACCCTCGTCTTCGAGTTTTCTATGTACAGCACTGTTGAGGTGTATCAATAAATGTTCTGCCCAGTCCGCCCAGGTGTCCAGATCCGCTGGGCCGATCTATGTAGCTAAAGCTAAAAACTGACGCCACGCCCAACCACTTGAACCTTGGATGTAGACTCAGTATTCCCTGAAGTGTCCACTGTACCGATAGGGAAGCGTGGCTTCAAAGGATGAGCAGCAGCTTGGTTCAAAATCCTCATGTCTGGTTTCTAACCCGAACTTGAGGTTACCTGGTTGCGTGTTTGCAGCTCAGTGTACCCAGACGCACTTGATGCCGTCACTGTGAGGTCGTGATCGTCTGCGCTGCTTGTCGTTGCACACGGCGATTCGACGAATGAAGCTTCGCTGTGTAGAGTCTTCGGCGGGGTGTGTATGACTAGAGTGGCCTCGTTTCTCGTCCTTTTCGGCTTTCCCCGTCGACGAACGCAGATTTTGGCATATGCAGGCTTGATCTGCTGAAAAGAAAGAGTATCCCAGTCTCAGCATGGAGACAGCTGGACGCAATTTCAGTCTTCAGGCATAGTTGCCAGACTCAGCGCCGTTTGGGACCGGGTGATGGCGTCTTTTAGACCGTCAAGAGAGGCCGTGTTGCTTTGCATAGATTTCAGGTGGTTGTTCAATTGCTTCAATAGACTGGCTACTTCCGGGTCGGTCTCGAGCTAAATGAAGAGTCAGATAAGTTAAGAGCGTATCAAGAAGGGGCTCCGCATCCTACCTCATCGAAGCCTAGTTGTGGATCTTTGGGTTTCAATAGATTAAATCCAGCAGGCTGCACAGCCTGTTTAGTGGGATTATCGTGAAGCTGTCGAAGGACGGGATGCTCCTATAATCAGATCAGCAACAGATCTTAAGAGTCACCCGTAACACCAGAGCTCCGTACATTCTTCATCTGCCTCTTTCGCTCTGCTTCGGCGCG
Organism: Aspergillus egyptiacus; assembly: GCA_025688805.1. Classification (NCBI taxonomy): domain Eukaryota; kingdom Fungi; phylum Ascomycota; class Eurotiomycetes; order Eurotiales; family Aspergillaceae; genus Aspergillus; species Aspergillus egyptiacus. Next base: position 109,236 of record MU628460.1, read on the forward strand.
CTTTGCATTCCTTTCCATCTCATGCAGCTGCTTCGTTTCCCGTGCAAGGAGGGCTTCCTCCTTTGCAATCTCGTTATCCAGCAAATCAATACTGTCCGTAATCGTCGACAAAGAGGTCTCCAGTGCGCTCTAAGCAGGCGAGTCAGCAATTGTACGCTCGAGTGCCTCTTGACAGTCCAGTCATACGTGTTCGTTCAGCGCGGCCTCGTACTCGAAAACGGAGTCTTTCGCCAATGGAGGAAACGGCATCCGAGGCAGTCGCTTTCCAAGGCTATGATTATATTGTAAAATTAGTAGCTGTACGATATTCGGACTAGACTAGGCAATCGTATACTTTTTCACAACAGCCTGAACAGCCGCCTGTGCTTCGTATCTCTTTCGCTCATTCTGTTGCCGAACAATAACAGGACGCTCAAGGGCTCGGAACATATCACGGATTTTATCCTGGGCGGGTTCTGGAAGAGTCGACCACTTGGATTTGATTGTTCGTTCCGAAATATGTCGTACTTGAGGGTTTAGGTGAGCGTAAGGCTTCTTGCGCCGGTTGTCCTTGTCTTCGTCGAGCGCATCGCTGGAACGCTTTCGTTTCGGAGGCATCGTGAAGAGTCAATTTATGCAGAATGAGTTGCGACAAGAAAATAGAGCAAAGCTAGATAGCACAGGAAAAAAAGAAAGAAGAAAGACAAAATGACAATGCTGGCAAGACGTGTTGATTGTTTTGGCCTCCGGAACTGGCGCGCCAAGCAAGGACAGTCACATGCTGAAACTCAGCCAGCTAAACCGATTCAAATCCAGATCAGGAGTTTGGAATCAACGCCACGAGTTCTAAGCAGGTTCTGGCCTAGCTTCTCCCTTATCAGTGATTTTCACATGTCTGTTTACCTAGTAGTTTACGGTGTGAAGACAATGATGTCATAATATTCTTCTATGCATCAGACATTATCCATGTAGTCCACCTTAAGAGCAGGATTATGTACCCTACCCTAGCCCATTGGGTAACTGTACCCATATATCAATACAAAGAGAATCGAAAGGGAATCAAAGCAATACGTAGGGAGTATCATATCACAGACATCAGGGCCGCAACGCCTGTAGTTTCGCCAAATCGAGCTGCGTCCAAACAGACCGCTAAACCGCTGCAAGAAAGAAAGCCCAAAAAATCCGTATTCATCATCGAGAGCTGATAAAAATCATCATCACGTAATCATTCCTTCATTGCGGTATTACCAAGCCATCCATGGTCTTGAGTTCCGCAAGTTGAGCTTTCAACATCTCATTCCCACGCAAAATATCCTCCAACCAGTCGGCCGCTTGAGTCAGCATTGCGCTCTTACTGAAGCCGCCACCTTTTAACCCGGGAACAAGCGTGCATAAGTCTTCAAAGCCCTGGCGAATAAGATTTCTTCGCTTCTGCTCCGAAAGGATATGATTGCTCCGTTTCTGTTCTTCTGTCAGATTTTCCCGAGGGGCTTTTGAGCCTTGTGAGCTCTTCGATTTCCGACTTGCATCGTTCGATAATCGTCTGCCCTTGGCGCGTTTCGATGGCTGTCGAGGCCCATCGCCGTCAGACAGCTCGTCGTCTTCTTCCTTAATTGATAGTCTCTGCTTCTTCCTCGGACGTGACAGATCTTCGGTGCTATTGCCGTAATCCTTCCTGTTTCCATCGAGGTGGTTGACCGAGCTACTGTCCACCCAGGGAACCGCGTGGTGGTGCACGATACGATCCGGGGTGGGCGCTCGAGTATTGGCGGCGCTGCTTTGGGGCTCGAGACATTCGAGGTTGTCGAGTAATTTCTTTGTCTGTTGTTCTTCGTCAGGCTGATCGGGAGGTGCCACGTAACCCTGGTCCATGAAGCTTGAATCAGAACCCCAGTGAAGTGGTCGTATTTTAGTAGACAACTGTTGTTCTGGGGATATCGGTTCATGTACATCGAAGAACATCTGGGACGTATGAAAGCCGACGGGCAAATGTGTCCGAGGCGACGTGCTAGGCCGCTTAAAGGGTGAGTGGCCGTTCTGAGTTCGTCCTTTGCCGTTATTCCCCTTGATTGATGGGTAATCATTGTTTGAAAAAGCCGAGAATGGTTGACCCCCAAAAGCGGTACTGATCTCGGGACCGTTTATCCCATTTTGGTAGAGCATCGAAGCCGCAGCGACCACGTCCGAGTTGGTGTTCGAGTGTTCGGGAATAACGCTAAGGGGCTTCTCCGCGCCTCGTAAGAATGACTGGTGAGGGAGCGACGTCGTAGAGCCTTCAAACGTCGGGGGTAGTTCATTTGGCCAGTCCAAGCTTGGTAGACCTTGAGACTTATTTGAGTCGTTTTGAGCGCCTGTATACCAGAAGTCGTTTGCAAATGGATTAGAGTTCATTGTCGTGAAGAAAGTATCAAGCATATTCGTTTCATTGTCATTCAGTAGCGGCTCCCCTAGGGGTGAAGTTGGTGCAGGTTCGTAGGGCGTATCCTGTGGGAATGAATCTATGACCGGGATTTTTCTGTCAGAACTGAATTTCTGCAACTGCTCAAGTATAGAGAGTACGTACAGCCAAACGGACCCGCGGGGTTCTTTCTTCCATGCTGGCCCTCGGCGCCATTTGAGGTATTGATGCTCATCATTGTAGGGTTGGTTAACAGCTAGAGAAATTGAAGGGTATATCGGATAAGGCGCAAGTATATCCTGTCACCATCGGTTCCGGCAAGTGGCGAGCAGCACAGACAAAGACAGTTCCAGCATGCCTTTGCTGCCTAGAAACTGTGAAACAACCTCCGCTGGCGCAGTAAGAAAGTGTGGTGAAAACGCAGGAACGACTCGAAACTCAAGAACGACGTCGACCGTTGGACAGTGCGCTGCGTAGATCCTCTTCGTGTATCCTAGAAAAGCCCTGATAGCGGATAGTTCCCAGGACATGGAACGGGAAGAAAAGTTGAAGTAGCAGTGACTCGAAAACGGCTCGGGAGTCAGGACAAGGAAATTATAACAGACAGTAAGATCCGCCAAAACAAGCGCACATCCCCCGCATTGAATCTCAGGTAGCGAGCCAAAATAAAAAACAATAAAAGTAAATGACGACGAAACCTGGAGATAGGAAGGCTTGCGGCGGAGAGAGCATGGCTGCTCGGTCCCCCGGAAACGATCACATGCAAAGGAAAAACTGGGCAGCTCAGGTCGCGTGACGTAAGCCTAATACCAGAATTACAGGACATTCTCCGCCAAATGTGGCTGTAAGCGAGTAACAGCCCTGTTATGGATGCGCTCGGGCGAACTTCCTCGTTGGAACCACTAAGGCCGTTAAACCCCAAAAGAAGCATTCCTTGCGAGCTTCCTTGTTCTTCCTTGCCGTCCATCCAATGATACTTCTGTGGCTCTTAATTCTCCTATAAGCAGGTCCCTTGGGTTTCGCGTCTTCCAGCTACGGCCTTGAAATCATTATCGCCTCGAGTGTCCTCCGTGGCACGACGGGCCGCTGTTCGCGAGTTGTTGCTTAAGGTTGTCTCAACTCTCAAAAGGGTGCGCTTGATTCTGCCCCACTGGATTTCTTAGTGGATGCCGCGTACCTGACACATCACTGCAAGCGGCAGCCCCGGATTTTGGCCAGACTCGTGGTTAGTCCTCGCGTCACGGTACCGACAAAGCTACCCCTGAACCAGACTGGCTTTGGGGATACGTCTTAGTTTCTTGTCCGGGACCGAGGCGACGTCGGCTTCGTGTCGCACTGCAGCACGGCAGATCATACCGAAGGATCCTCCCCAAACTGCTGTCGTCTTATCCCAGCGGCATTAACCTCCTGGTTCTGTAAAGATACGGGAGTAATCCTTCGGGTATTGAGTTCGTTTCTATCCCAAAGAACTTGCGTTTGCAGCCAGTAATTATCTTGGGCTTGATCCTCTGCGACGTCGTCCAGGGAGCTAGTCGGCTGTACGACTTGCTATTGTACGGTGATTGGCTGTTCAGGTTGATAGCAATAAGGCATTCTGACCCAGATTATAGACCGTGCTTTGTCAGTTGTATCCGGGTCTGGGGGCTGTCATGACCTGAACGTCTTCTATACGCGATGGATCCTGCAGTCTTCACTCGCAGACGCCATCGGACCAAACAACTACTACAACCGTAAGTACTACATTTGGTGACAATTGTGTGTTGCTTTCATGCAACTGGGAGCGTGTCTTACTGGCTCTGCAACGTTGTTTGGCTGATGCCTTGAACTCCCTACAGCATACTAAGGGCTTATGCGTTGGGATATTTGTCTTCAACGACTCCGAAAGTGGTATCCTGCTTACGGCGACTCTGGAAGAGCAATGACTTGAGCCATCAACAAAAAGTAGCTGAGGTACGTACTCGCCGCTCCCTTCGACTTTGTCCCTCGTGTAGCACCGGAAAATGAATATTGGCCTTGCCCTAAGCTACATTCGCCTTTTTGAGTTTGGCGGAAAAGCGAAATATTTACACCAGTTATACAGTTTCTCCAAGCGCTGAGTAGTGCACTACGATTGGAAAGTTTTCCGACATTCTGCGCGTCACTCGTTGGCTGCTCGACCCTGCTTCCTCTCTTGGTTTTGAAGGCCGTACAAGCTGCTTGTCGTAGACTTGGCACGGACCCTAGGTTTCTAAGCTCCAAGGAAGCCTCGCGGTTGGTTCAGTTTGTTACTGCGTTCATATCAGCATGGTCAAGCTTCCAGATCCTGAACCGGAAGCCTGTCGCTTTACAGAATGTGCTCAGGGAGTCCCAAGCTGAAGCAAGCCGGGGAGCAGTTGGTAGCCAGGCAGCAGTCGGACTAAACTCACACAGTCAAACTCAATTCGCTGGGAGAACCATGGATCTTACACTCTTTACTGTGACTCGAGCTCTTGATTCTCTAGTCTGTATCTTCTGGGCTTGGGGACAGAAGCAGCGGAAAGTCAATTCTCGCTGGGCTGCGGCTGATTCAATAGCACCTCGGCTTGCAGATTCAGCTGTCTTCGCCTCCAGTGCAGCTGTAGTAATGTGGGCCTGGTTCTACCTCCCAGAAAGGCTGCCGAGATCATATGAGAAGTGGATTGGAGAGGTAGCGAAGGTGGATAACCGCTTAGTCGAGGCTCTCCGCCGCGCACGGAGGAGTATATTTGTCTATGGAAAGGACACTGGCCAGGCGCCTTTACTGCAGTCTATGTGCAAAGACTATGCCTGGCCCACTGATTGGGGTGACCCTGCTAAAACTATCCCAATTCCGTGTGAAATGGTGCATATGGGGTGTGGCCCTAGCTGCGAGAAGCATGCCATCTCTCGGTTTCTCAGGACTTTTAAGTTTGCCTGTGCTACCTACATCCCTCTACAAATTGTTTTCCGTTTCCGCTCAATGAACTCGGTGGCGTCCTTTCGTCGGGCCGTATCTGACGCCTTGCGGTCCTCCTCATTCCTCGCCTCGTTCGTCAGCATATTCTACTACTCTGTCTGCCTCAGCCGAACGAGGCTTGGGCCTAGAATCTTCGCCAAGGGCACGGTAACACCACAGATGTGGGATTCTGGACTCTGTGTCGGTGCTGGGTGTGTGATGTGCGGATGGAGTATACTAGTCGAGCACGCGAAGAAGCGGCAGGAGATTGCCTTGTTTGTGGCTCCCAGAGCTGCAGCGACTGTGCTACCCCGGTTTTATGATAAAAAGGTATGATTTAGCTCATTTGCTTTGCCGACTCGGGATGGTTACACTGCCTTAATTGTCCCATTGCATTCCAAAACCACGTCCCGCTGCAACGTGCTTCAGAGAACCTTGACCTAACTAATTGGGACTTTTATTTAGTATCAATATCGGGAACGTGCTGCGTTCGCCATCAGTGCGGCTGTCCTCTTTACCTGTTTCCGGGAATGCCCCGACATGGTTCGAGGAGTCTTTGGCAGGATTGGGAAGAGCATTGTGAACTGACTGTGACCTTGAATTCTTTGTCCGAGTGTATTAATATGTCATTCCTGTCTCGACATTCGAAACGTTGGCTGGCCAATATCCATTCGGTCCCGTGTAATTACTACTCATATACCTAATATTTTAACAAAGCTTGCAAACGGTCTAAACAAGCAAACTGAAAATTCGGGAATCACTAATAGTCAAGTAAAGTTATCAGCATAGACTGGTTGTAGTTGTCCACGGGTTTACTATGGATCCATGATTATTATTCCACCTGCAGTATCAAGTAAACTCCGCATTATTCGCTATCGATAAACATGATAGCGATAACCATGATCACGTGCCTCCGCCAAATCTTATGTCCGCGCGGGCCTTGCGATGTCAATTCCGTTAGCCAGACAAGTGAAGATCAATCATGTTTTCTCGATTAACACCGTTATGCGGTCGACTCTTGTCGTCCGGGCCCGGCGCCCCTCGATCTATATATGGGAAGTCCAGGAGCATGGGAATGGGAAGGAGATATTTCACTCGCAATTCATGTCTTCGTGAGTCGAGTCAGTCGCCATTCAATTCGCCTCAGTCGCAGGAGCGGAATGCGTCAACGATGTATGACCACGCTGGAAATCTCGGGGAATGGTAAAATCTAATGCCAATCAGGTACTACACGATCAGCATTGTTCTTGGGACCGTCGCCCTGGCATACGGCTCCGTCCCTATGTATAAGATGGTCTGTTCCGTCACCAATCGCTCAGGATAGCTTGCGCTCCCCCACCTCCTCCTCGATATGTGCCATTACTGAACCCAACTCCTTTGATAGATCTGTCAACAAACCGGCTGGGGCGGCCAACCTATCCTCACACACCGCGTAGGAGACGGCGACACATCCGAGCGCGTCACCCCCGTGAAGGACGCTCGTCGCTTGCGGATCACATTCAATGGTTCGGTGTCTGATGTGCTACCCTGGAAATTCACACCGCAGCAGCGCGAGGTCCGGGTCCTGCCAGGGGAGACTGCCCTTGCGTTCTACACGGCCACAAACAAGGGCCCTACGGATATTATCGGGGTTGCAACGTACAGTGTTACGCCGGGCCAGGTCGCGCCTTATTTCAGCAAGATCCAGTGCTTTTGCTTCGAGGAGCAGAAGCTAAATGCGGGGGAGTCGGTCGATATGCCGGTTTTCTTCTTCATTGATCCGGACTTTGTGACGGATCCGGCTATGAAGGGGATTGACACGATTACGCTTTCTTATACGTTTTTCAGTACGTGCGGACGTTTCTACTATAGTATTGTTGGTTTGTTTGGATTTGCTGACCCCGAGAATTAGAAGCGCGATATGATGACAATGGCGTGCTTAAGGCCATACCGGGCAACTGATACCCTCCGAAACTGTAAATTAGCCAGCCGAAAGCGACTTGGTTACATTTGGTTTTATTGCAGATGCTTCTCGACAACCTCTGCAGCTGAGGTCAACGAGACGTTGCATTGACTTACCTCTTTTCTCCCAGATTGTCTACCAGGACAATATTTTTTTGGTAGCATACCTCCCCTCAACCTAAATATATGAATGTATCATAGCAGGGATTGGCGTTCTAAAATTTGGATCATGGCCCCGTGTACATAGTGACTGCAGTGGCATATCTAGGCATAGTTACTCGGCTCAAATTATGTTAAAAGGATTAACTTGAGATATCTGTATTTCCGTTGTATGTCTACTAGTATTAGTCTAGAATGAGTAAGATTTTCTACTCCACATAGACTAGAGTATAACATACTAGTAGTATATTGTTGACGCATGTCGATCATTTTGATCAAGTACGCCATTTTTTTTCGTCATGTACACAACCCAGATATTTAAACCAGACAATACCAATACATATCAGAGCACTTCCACCTATACTCCAAAGAAGTAACCTACCTTAGCAAATACCTAAATACACGAGGGGCTTTAAAGGCCCGTAGCTAAGTCGACAGCCAGTGCCCGACGTCAACCCGGCAACGCGCCCATAACAAATTCATTTGCGATAACGATAAGCAACTCCCCTCCAAAAAGACTCACCTCTAAAACTTCACCACAACCCCTCTTGACAAACACTCCCCTCTCTCTCCTTTCCTTTTCCTCCTATAAAGGGAAAAGTATCATAATAAAAAAAGAATGTCCAAATCCAACCCCCAACCACCACCAGCCAACCACTTAACCTTCGACCCCTGGAACAGCGCCTCAACAGGCCACCAAATCTCAGACTCAACCCCTGGCACAGCATGGCAGCGAACAAGGGAGGCGAAACTGGCCCAGCAATTCCGGACCGGTGACTGCACGGTGAACTCGTTCGTGTACAAGTCTTCACAGAGGGTATACGAGAAGGGGGAGTGGGAGTGGGATTGGGGCGGGGATGCGAGGGGGGGAAGGGGTCATGACGGTGCCAGTGCCCGTAACGGAAAAGGAATGGTGACGGTAGAGAGGGATTCGAAACAGAGGGATATTCGGAGCATGATAAGGGTGAATAAGGGACCTGGGGTTGGGGTTGGGTTAGGTTCTGGGTTGCAGGGGAAGAAGGGTAGTGAGGAGGAAGGGAAGATGGAGAAGACAGCTGATGGCGATGGTGACACGCATGCATCTATGCCGGTTTCCGCTTATAAGTCGGAACTTCAGCTCGAGCCGGGGCCGGTTGTCTTTGGGGATCTGGGTGCCAGTACCGGTGTTTTGAACCTGGAGCGCAGCAGCCAGACGCAGAAGCAAATGCAAATGCAGACACAAGCGGAGAGCAAACCCAGTTGTGCGGACTCCAGCGTTGTCTCCGAATCGACCATCCTCCGCGGAGCAACAATATACATAGACGGCCAGACTGCGCCTCTCATTTCGGACCACAAGCTGAAGGGCTTACTCGTGGCGCATGGCGCGACGTTGGCGATCTCGTTGTCTCGGCGTGTAACACATGTTATCATTGGGAAGCCGAATTCGGGACCCGGACGTGGAGCTGGGGGTGGGTTGGCGGCGGGGAAGCTGCAGAAGGAGATTCAGCGGGGTGGATGGAGGGGAATGAAGATTGTTGGGGTTGAGTGGTATGTTGCTTTTTGCCCGTCTTCTTACCCAACTGGCTGCTTGAGTGGCACATGCTAATGCGCTGATTTATAGGGTACTAGAGAGTATAAAGACTGGGAAACGGCTCCCTGAGACGAGGTTCGCGATTAACCTGTCAAATCAGAGGAGTGTGTTGAAGTTTATGTAACAATATTTTCATGGGCTCGGTTGGGATGGCGTTAGGTTTGGTAGGTTTTGGTTATGTTCATTAGTTTTATGATACCCTCATGTCACATTATTTACATACATATACATCATATTGTCATTATCACATCAAGTTGTGTATTATATGATTGTCCATGCTTGGTCATTCGTGCTTCCCCCGCTGCTTGCGGAGTCGTGCCGTCGCCATCCGCTCTGTTTCCGGGGGACAGCTAGAAGTGAACCCCTGCTGCTGGTTGGCCGGTTTTGCTGTTGTGATTGTTGGTCTCCTTCAGCATTAGAATCCACTAATGGCGCATCGCCTGGTAAGCGCGGTAGCGGGTTCAGACGGAGTCGAGGGGGATAGAGAGATGCATGGGAATCTGAGCGACGACCTGACGGTGCGAGATTTAGTCTGTCATCAATGTCATGATAATTATCGTAGTCAGCGTAATTGGTATGGTCGTTATCATCATCTGGATCTTTTTGCTGTAATTTCTCTTTCGTGTCCTCGGCGACTGCATCTCCCTGGACAAGTCCCAGGTGCTCTTCTTCTGAGGCCGTTCTCTCTTCATGGCCTCGTCGTAAGATGCCCCGCGGGCTGGGAGGGTGACGTATCGGTGATGGAGATTTGCTCCTGTTGAAGATGCGTTGGAATGAGAAATGGCGGTGCGGTGGCGGTTCAGGAACGGCCAGGCGAGATTGGTTTTGTTCTTCGTCTGCCCACGATACGACGCGAGGAGATCCGTCTTGTCCGTTCGGATTTAGGAATGTCCCCGGATAGCTGGTATCGGCTACTTTCGTGTCTGCTACCGGTAAGGCTTCGTGTTTGACGCCGTCTTGTATTGGCCTCCAAGGCGAGTGCATGATGCTAGACGCTCGTGATCGGAATTCGTTCATGAATGACTGCGCGTCGTGACTAGTCTGGGGCTTATCTTCCCAATCGTCCGGGAACCGAGACATTCCCAGAGGGGGTAAGGGAGTAGTACGCCGGGGAGTCATAGGCGATTTCTCACTGAGGACAGTCTTGCGCCGACGCAGACCATCCCATTCGACGATCTCGTTATCAGCTGGTGGCTTGAGGTGGTCTTCGTATCGCTCACGGTAGTAGCGGCGTGCTTCTTCAGCCTCCATAGTGCGGCGCGGGGTAGATAAACGGCGTATGATAGCGGCGGTGCCACGGATGGCATCAGCCTTGGGTTCGGACTCTGGCTCCTCCTGCGTAGCGACCTCCCGGATCTGGTCCAGGTCACCTTTGAAGACGGCAGTGTCTGGAACATCTTTGGCGGATTTAGAAAGTTGTAGTAATACTACACCTGAGCAGATCTGCAGGAAGCCTAAGATTACAGTTGCAATCTGCATGCCTGTTCCCTTGAACCCTCGGAAAAGGATGGCGGAGGTGATGATTGTCGCGCTAGTGAAAAAGACATAGTAGGTCGGGGTGACCAGGGCGGCATTGAAAATATTTAAGGCTTTCTGTTCCTGTGAGTATGGGCCTTGATAAATGAGACATAAGTACTCACATTGAGATAGATGATCTCTGTCAACAAGGTAGCAATCACAAACACCAGTAGCACATACATGAACCACTGGTTAAACTGCGCCTTGCCATTAATTTGGGCCAGAATAGCTGCTCCCAAGCCTTGCGTAGCCACAACGCTCAGCCCTCCGATCAAGCTGCAAATGCTGATGTAGACGAACATGCTCCGTTTTCCGTAGCGCGGCCCTGCCCATATGGCGATAAATGCACAGGCCACGACAATAACTCCGGCGTAAGTGAGAAACCCCGGCGCGATGACATATTCCTTCATTTCCTGAATGTCCGAAACGGATGACTGCTCCGGCGCATTCAGCGCAATGACCACAGACCCCAGAATGCACGTGAAACAGCCCACTTTACCCACGAAACTTAACCGCTCCTTGAGGAAGATCGCAGATAAGATTGTCGTAATCACGACAGACAGAGCGCCCAGAGGTGTCACCAAAATAGCGTCCACGAAAGCGTATGCCACAAAGTTGCAAATCTCGCCGATGACCATGAGCGTCATTCCAGACCACCACCACAGATTCTTCAAATAACCGTATCCTTCGCCTGCTTCCTCATTGTACTTGACATTCGCTCGTAGGAGACCAACTTTCTTCACAACGAATGAAACTCCGATAAAGACGCCCGATGCGATAGCTAACGAGATCCCAATTGCCTTGTAAGCTGGTGGACGGTCACCACCGCCTGTGCTGATTCCGGAGCGAGGAAAGAGATCCATGGTTACTGCCAGCAGTGCCCTCGACCGTCGGGATATACAGAGTGGACGAAAGGTCAGGGCGAGACAGGTTAACGCGATCAATGGTATATATAGGTCTAGGCCATTGGGTCGACTATGGAACAGTAGGAGGACGGCGGCTGACGGCGGTTAGGAATGCGGGGGGATAGGTTCTGCTCGCGCTCAGGAATGTGGATCAGAAGCTGCACGAAAGGTGGTGAGGATGCACAGAAGAAAATAGAAGTAAAAGAGAAAATGCGACGGAGAATTCAGGGGAAAGAAAGCTGAGATGATGCAGACTGTGGAGCTGAGTCTATCTTCATGTTGGGTTCTTTTTGGGGAGGCTGGGAAACTTCCGAAAGGTCGAGACCCACCACCACCAGCCTGTCTGCTTATCCTTTCATGCTCTTCCTCTCGATATTAATTAATTTTCAATTAGATACACGTTCCTATTGATGAATTTCTGGGTGTCGAAGACGCCATGCCTATGGATAAGAACGGCCAAGGTCGACCTCGGGGGTCGAGGGATTGCTGTTGATATCAAAACATCGCCCGAAGTCCACAAATATACGTACTCCGCACTCACCTTCACTCATCCCGTCCAGTTACACTCTATGTGTGATAATTGAATACCCCAGCTGATATGGCTGGATGCACTACGACATCCATGAAATTTCAGAGTAAACCGACATCTCAATGAAAACAGCTGTTGATACCGCTGCATTGCATCCTCGGCCACTCAGCCGCCCAGGGACCAGATCAAACCAGACCACCATGCCGGCAAAAATCTTAAGCTGTGTCCAAACTCTAGCCCAGGGTCACTGTTATCTAAGACACGGAATAAAGATACGCGGTGATCTTCCCAGAGTCACGGCCGAGGGCAGCTGCGGCAGCATTATTGACAGCCCATACCTTGAAACTAGGGCTATGCATCTCATCGACGTTTTGCCCATTGCCGAACCTAAGCCAGATCGGTGCAGTCTAAGTCTCTCTTTGGTTAGTTGGGAGGGTCTGATAGCTGATCGTGGAACAGCTCGATCGTTGGTGGAGCAACGCCGCTTTCAGGGCACAAGAGTCAAGACGGAGGATTAGAAGATGTTGGCATTTGGTGCTGATAGAGAAGGCTGCAGACAGAAGAACCACCCGCGAGTACTCTTATTAACAAGCAAAACACCCCTGGATGATCCAAGACCGATCTTTTCGCATCCAGGTACTCTGCGTAGTGTGGTTGACCTGCGGCTCCTGCCACGTGAGACCGGCGCATTGACACCTTGCATAGCATTATGTACCTTAGCTTATTAGTAATATGCACAAATCTAATTAAAGTTCGCGTCACGTCGAGAACCGACGCGTCGGCATCACCTGGAAGTTCCGTGAGAGCTTAAGCTTATCATCGGAGAAAGGCGATCTCTCGAAACACGAACTCCTTAGAGGCTTTGGTGGAAAATATAACGCTCTTTGGCAATGGCTCTTCTAGTCGATAGACTACGTCCACGCTCCCTTGACACACTTTCATACCATCATGAGCTCTCAAGACGATTAAGGTCCTTGGTAAGAAAACCTAAGCTCTTGGTTGCGGGTAAGCTCTAATCAGCCTGTGCTAATACAGGCCCAAAGCGGCGACTTCCCACATCTCCTCATGTATGGACCCTCCGGCGCAGGCAAGAAGACCCGCACAATCGCAACGCTGAAGGAGTTGTACGGCCCCGGCGTCGAGAAGATCAAGATCGACAATCGAGTCTTCCAGACAACAAGCAACCGCAAGCTTGAATTCAACATTGTCTCCTCCGTCTACCATTTAGAAATTACACCCTCTGACGTAGGCACATACGATCGTGTCGTCGTGCAGGAACTGCTGAAAGAGATCGCCCAGACGCAGCAAGTCGACCTATCAGCAAAGCAGCGGTTCAAGGTTGTGGTGATCAATGAGGCGGACCACTTGACCCGTGATGCCCAGGCAGCGCTTCGACGAACAATGGAAAAATATAGTCCTAACCTGCGATTGATTCTGTTGGCGAATAGCACCTCGAATATTATTGCGCCGATCCGCTCGCGGACTCTGCTGGTTAGGGTCGCGGCACCGAGCGAAGAGGATATCTGTGCCGTTCTGAGCAATGCAGCGAAGAGCGAAGGGTGGGCAGAGGCGCCGGGGCTCAATAAGCGGATTGCGAAGGAGAGTGGGCGGAATCTTCGGCGGGCATTGCTTATGTTCGAGGCTATTTATGCGCAGAGGTATATTTTCCTAGCTCTCTTGATGCGATAATGTGCTGACTTGTTCATTCAGTGAGAAAGTGTCAGATAATACACCGATTCCGCCACCGGATTGGGAAGCCCTTATTTCATTGATTGCAGAGGAGATTCTTGCGGAAAGGTCACCGGCTCGAATACTTCAAGTCCGTGCGCGGCTGTATGATCTTCTTACCCATTGCATACCGCCTACTACGATTCTCAAGGTTTGTCGCAGAAGTTGAGAAAAGAGAATAACGGGCTAACCGTGTCTAGACTTTGACCTTCAAATTGATCGCCAAAGTTGACGACACCCTGAAGCCGGAAGTTATCAAGTGGTCTGCCTTCTATGAGCACAGGATCACCCAAGGCAGCGTAAGTGTTTATTGTGCGAAAAATCTGAAAGTACTTCATTGACACATGCTACAGAAAGTAATTTTCCATCTTGAAGCGTTTGTTGCCAAGTTCATGCGAATTTATGAAAGGTTCGCAACACTACTCTTGACATGGATTCTCATTGCTAACCCTCGTGCAGTTACTTGATGGGCATGGATTTCTAGTTATCTTCTGTACCCGCAAGAAATAGTTAATGATCAACATAAACTTCCCGTTCAAGTTGTTTAAACATGATCATGTACGCCTCTGCAGATTGGTCGTCGGACCGCCGCATCACATTGAGTGTTAGAAGTAAACCTTACGTGGCGCGGTAACAAGCGCAGGAAACAACTTTCTACTAGGAACGGGTCTCGGACTACCAAACCACAGGACTTATTTACTCGAGAGTGGACGCTCAAGGCAATATGAGAGGGCTGACCAGAGCCCCGGTGAGATGGTTGAGAGCCGAGCTGTACCTTAGCTTATCCCGTAGACTACAGCATTGCGGACAGGAATGAGTCTTGGGGTCCCGGGTACAGAATTCCGTTTTCTTTGAGGCAGAATTAAGTGAATATTGTCCAAAACAAGCTTAAGCCGTGTTTGAAGTCATGAAGGTTATGCCAGGGCAAGCGTGGAATACTTCCAGTTGGGACCTCCGGTTTCAACATGGACTTGCCGTACAGGCTCGCGACATCATAGCAGACAAAAGGCCACATAAGAAGCACTGTATCTGCTGTTGGACGACAGAAATAGCAGATTGAAGAGTATGCCTTAGTTCCCTAATAGTACCTAGGTGATGTTGGAACCTTTGGAATGGAAGCTGTAAGGCAGAGGGACTGTACCTACGTCATACTTCCATCGCCAGAGTGGTATTTAGGCCCGCCTCCCCCATCGACTTGCAACTTGTAGAGCGAAAAACGACCATTCTCACTTGTCTACAATTTGCTGATTGATTGTGACTTTATTATATTTTGCCAATCAAACTTGCTGCAACAATCTCGAAGCACATCATGGCCGACACGAAACTGATGGATATTGAGGCCGGCGGCGAACAGACACAGTGAGTCTCCGTGATAATCTGACCAAATGACCAGCAGCTAAATGGCCAACTCTGCAGGTATGAGGGCATTCGGCAATTTAGCGCGACGCCGGCCAAGCAGACTGGGCAGCTAGACGGTATGAAGTCTGTTCGATCCCCAAGCTGAGATGATTCTAAACCCCTCTCCTTAGGGAATCTCCCACACACAAAAAGCCAAATGAGGACTTGGATTGGGGGCGACCATAGCGAGGCAAAAGCTAGGAAGGAGGATGCTAAGCTGGCGCATAAGCTTGAGCTTGGGGAGTCCACTACTGGCATATCCGGATATACAAACAGAGGACCGGTAATTTCCTTCCCTATAAACTCCTATCTGTGGCATCTCCGTGGGTGACAAAAAAGGCAAGAGAGCTGGAAGCTGATGATAATATACATGATAAAGGTCGAGACAGAAGAAGATGCAGCCAAGTCGAGGAGAGAACAAGGGTATGGACCTGGTTCCGGAGTCGGCGCGTAGGTGCCGAACGGTAAACCAAGAGAGAAAATTCTATGGATAAGATACTTCATGTCTAAGCCTATTGTGAGGCAGTCGGTTCGGAGGAGGTGGACTTCGGAGGAGAGGACATGGCGTTCGTTCCAAGAGGCTGGCTTCTGCGTGCTCGCTTCAAGCTTTCCAGCGTCACACCATTGCCGAGTTTAGTTAACCCAACAACTGGAGGGTCACCCTTGCGCACAAATTCCCAGAGACCTGAATGTAGTTTAATGATCAGAACTTGCGGCATTGGTAACCTGTGGTCAAAGATAGCTTACCGGGCAACTTGTTACCTGCCAGACGGAAGGCTTCCCGAGCAACCTTTTCGTGAATCTTTCCCTGGAGCTCAAAGACAACCCTGCTGACTGCAACCTTCGCTGTCCAGTAGTCGAATTTACCCTTTCCCTTACCCATACGCTGCTCATTGCCCTTCGTGTAGACACCGATGTTGGCGCTAACGCGCTTGTATAATGTGTATTTCATTCCTCTTAGACGTCTCTTGATCGTGTCTTCAGCAATCTTGAGCGAAGAGGCCGGCAGCCGTCGGTCGTGGTCCTTCATCCGCAAGCCCCAGTCTCCCCACACCACCGTTGTGCCTCGCGATGATCCTCCGGTCGGGACATGTGGGCGACCCTTGGGCGATTTTGACTTTTCGGCAAATTGGGGGGCAAGCCAGTTATAAGTCGGGGTTGTCGTAGAGAAGCATCGGGAGAGCGGGCTAATGGAGGTTCGAAGACCTTATGCTGTCAGTCTGATAGGAAAACTTTTTCCGTGGGCGGTAGGTTCTAACATGATGGCTGGAGCCAGGCCAATTGTGGCCGTGCAAGGTATCTTAGATGCAACCCCATGGTGATTATCAGCCCACGGCGCTCTTTTAGTTGAAAATGATGTGAAAACCGTAGACTTTCTTGTCGGATATCAGCCTCTCCTGCATGCAGGGTCCATTGTTTCTCCGGTCCGCACCCGACTAGGGAAGGCGGCTTGGCTTACGCACGTGCCACACAGCTATGCTTACATAAGTCACTAATTAACCGCGTCGTCACAGGCCGTGGAGTTCTAGGCAGGCGCGTCGCGTTGCCTAGCCGGGACGACGTCGTCGATGGGAGCTGTCTCTCGATTATGAGCAGGAGTTACTCGGTGCTTACTAGCAATCGTGGGGAGATTTCAGCTTTTTTCTTTGCAGATTTGCCATTGTTGATGTGAGAAATTATGCCGGCTGATATCAGGAGCTTCTTTGGCGGCAAGTCAAGCCAAGGCTCCAACTCGTCTCCTGCTAAACCGCCCGCAAAAAAAGAGGTATGTATAGAATGATGTGATTTTGACACTGTATTCTTAGACCAACTATCGTTTTTGTGTGAAACGTGGCTGATGAAAACATCGCAATGGCATTAGGCCCCAGCTCGGAGCAAGCGTAAGACGGCGACAGACAATATCACAACAAGCATTCTATTAACGGGCTCTTCTAGGAAGCAGGAAGGTTGTCGAGGACAGCGATGATGACGATGTTGTAGTAACGGAGGCTCCGGCCCCAAAGACCAAAGCCCCCAGTAAACGGTACATGTTCCCGGCATCTGATCATGCACTCTGTCGGCTAACCCACAACTGAAGCAAGCCCGAAGTACCAGAAGCTGAACCCACGACGACCTCAGACTATTTTGCGTCAAGCAAAAAAAGAGGGAGACCACCGAAAGCTGCCAGCGAGGCAAAAGACAGCACGCCATCCAAGAGTGACTCCGCCAAGAAAATTGAAAGTCCTGTGAAGAGAGCAACGAACCAAAAGGATACGCCAAAGAAAAATTCTCGCCGAGATGTAAAACCAGCTCCGACGGTTCTTGACGACGAAAAGCTGGGCGACGACGATATTTTCGCAACAGACTATCAGAAGGCAGGGAAAGGTGTCGATGACTACAAAGAGGAAGATGACGATGAAAGTGACGGATTTGATTACCTCCCGGTAAAACCAGCTACCAGCGCTCGAGGAAGGACAGCGCCCAAGAAGCGCTCCTCTCTGGATGGATCGGAGGAAGACGTGGTCATGGAGGACCTTCCCCGAACGCCAGTGAAGCCTGTGAAGCCAGCGAAGCCGCCGCCAAAGCGAAAGTCTGAGGCGCTCGATAAGGATGATCAAGAAGTCACATCAACAAAGACCGGGCCTAGTGCAAGGTCCAAGAAGCCCAGAGCGTCAACTACTGAACAGGCTCCGACGGAAAGCAAGGAAATCCAGGACATTTTTGACACCATTCCAATAATAAAAGCTCCGTCGCCCCCGCCAGACACTGGCGAAAAGAAGCCATTCAAGTTCGGTGCCGGCCGGTCACGATCCCCTGTTGGCGGAGGTGCCACTATACCTACGGGAGCAGAAAACTGCCTTGCCGGGCTATCATTCGTCTTCACGGGTGTCCTTGATACCCTTGGGCGCGAAGAGGGCCAGTCGCTTGTTAAGAAATATGGCGGCAAGGTTACCGGGGCGCCTAGCTCAAAGACGAGCTTTGTCGTTTTAGGAAGTGATGCCGGACCGAAGAAACTCAAGACCATCAGAGATCACAACTTAAAAACTATTAACGAGGAAGGTCTTTTTGATCTCATCCGCCGTCTTCCCGCAAACGGTGGGGATGGAAAAGCGGCAGAGAAACACGAAGCAAAGAAGAAAGCAGAGGAAGAGAAGGTTCGAGCGATGGCAGCCGAGATTGAGAAGGAAGAGAAGCGCAAACAAGCAACTCAAGCCAAGCAAACCAACGAATCCAAAGTTGACGACCGTCTGTGGACTTCAAAATATGCTCCAACGTCTCTCAACATGATATGTGGAAACAAGGGCGCTGTTGATAAGCTTCAAGCCTGGCTTCGAGACTGGCGGAAGAATGCCAAGGCAGACTTCAAGAGACCAGGCAAAGATGGATCTGGGATGTATCGCTCGGTTATGATCCACGGGCCTCCCGGAATTGGAAAGACTACCGCAGCGCACTTGGTGGCCCAGCTCGAAGGGTATGATGTCGTCGAATCGAACGCAAGTGACACAAGAAGCAAAAAGCTCGTCGAGACGGGTCTTCATGGTGTCTTGGATACAACGTCTCTACAAGGGTACTTTTCAACCGCTAATAAAAAAGTCGAGAGCGAGAAGAAGAAGCTGGTCCTGATCATGGATGAAGTGGATGGAATGTCTGCTGGTGATAGAGGTGGAGTTGGAGCCATGGCTGCCATCGCTAAGAAAACCCGTATTCCACTTATCCTCATTTGCAATGAGCGTCGGCTTCCGAAAATGAAACCGTTCGATCATGTCACTTACGAAATTCCATTCAGACGCCCTACCGTCGAACAAATCCGAGCCCGGCTTTCGACGATCTGTTTCCGCGAGGGAATGCGAATCCCGCCTCAGGTTCTCGATAGCCTGATTGAGGGGACCCATGCGGATATTCGACAAGTGATCAACATGCTTTCAACTGTCAAACTGGACCAGAAAAATCTCGATTACGATCAAGGAAAGCAAATGTCGAAAGCCTGGGAAAAACATGTGATCTTGAAGCCATGGGATATTGTTGGCAAGATCCTCAATGCGCAGATGTTTTCACCAAGCTCAACAGCCACACTCAATGACAAGACTGAGTTGTATTTCAATGACCATGAGTTCAGCTATCTGATGCTTCAGGAAAACTACCTTAGGACGAGACCGACCCGTGCTAATGGCTACTCTGGCAGAGAGCAAAAGCTGAAGCTCCTCGAGTTGGCAGACAATGCAGCTTCGAGCATCAGTGACGGCGACCTTGTGGATAGGATGATTCACGGTACCCAGCAACAATGGAGTCTAATGCCGACGCATGCTGTTTTCAGCTTTGTGAGGCCTGCTAGCTTTGTTTACGGTAACATGATGGAGAGGCCTGGATTTACTAGCTGGCTGGGACAGAATAGTAAACAAGGTATGTATTATGGCAAAACGTAGGTGGCATGGTAGATATTGACATTTTACTTCCAGGAAAACTCTCACGCTACGTTAAGGAAATCCAGGGGCGTATGCGCCTGCGCGCCTCCGGAGATCGGCATGAGGTCCGGCAACAATATATACCGGTCCTATGGGACAGGCTTGTTCGGCGGCTGATGGTCGACGGCAAAGATGGTGTTGAGGATGTTATTCAGCTTATGGACGAGTATTTCCTGACTCGGGACGATTGGGATGCTCTTGTTGAACTCGGGCTCGGCCCTATGGACGAGTCCAAGGTCAAGTTGGAGACGCAGACGAAGGCTGCCTTCACACGCCTTTATAATTCGCGCTCGCATCCTCTCCCCTACATGAAAGCCAGCAATGTTCTTGCCCCGAAGAAAGCGCCGAGGGAGAAGCCCGACATTGAAGATGCCATCGATGACTCGGACATGGAGGAAATCGCAGACGAAAGCAAGGAAGACGAGGAGAGCGATGATATTGATCTGAAGAAGGACAAGCTTATCCGCGTGCCCAAGAAATCTGCATCTAAAAGCGGCGCAACGAAGAATACAGCGAAGAGCGGCTCGGCTAAAGGCAAAGGGAAGAAGAAGGCGAGCTGAAGTGTATTACTACTGCTTTAATTCCGGCTAGCTAGATGCATTTAGAAATTGGTTTCGAGTGCAGGTTCGGAAATAACCGCCCTGATCCCATCGTCGATCTATTCTTTAATGTTTCTATCCTTCATATTCTCTTTCTTCTTGTCTCTCTCCCCTCTTCTCCCAACAACAGACTACCTCCACTCTTCGTACAGTAACCGAGTCGAATGGAGATTGACCAAGGTGAGTTCCGACCTATACGAAACCTCATGCTTTCCACTTCCCTAGTCGATCCATGGAGCTTGTCTAACATAGTGCAGCGCCCTATCCCAACTTGCGAGGCTGTACAGTCTTCCCACCAGGATTTCTAGCTGCCTCATCTCTTCCTGTCGGCTCTCACACTTGATGTCATGAGCTCGCGTGCAGTGACTCGAGGGTGGTATGGTCTCGGATGGTAGCGCTCCCGGCATCGATCATGGTGTCACTGTATTTCTGAGGAAGAGACATATTGCAGTAGTAAGTACTAGTCTCAGTCACAATTTCCATGAAGAACCATATACCTCGATGATGAGTTCACAGAGCTCGGGGACTCACTCGGCTTCGGTACACTGAGAGGCAAGGATTCAATCAACACAAGCTGAGCATGAAACCAGAGGTATTGCTTTATTATTGACCGGGGTTTCAATGCGTAACAAGGTAACTTAGAATCACTTGCCTTGATGATGTTACCTAGCCGATTGCAAGTCCTGCAGAACTGAGAGGTCATTGTTTTCATCACAACTCATCCCATTGAAAAGTCCTATCTCGAATCGTGCTAATAGGACCATCCACACACTGAACCAGAAGAATCATAAGAATTTATTTCAAGATCAAAGAATACGAGGAAACGGAGGAAGGAGGGATTCATGGGGTGGCTAAGGCGGAATAAAGGGGAGTTAGGTACGCACGAGCTGCTTTCAAGTCTCTCCCTTGTGACATTTCATTAACATGGAAACGACTATCTAGGTAGGCCACCTAGGGATCTAGTAGAACCGGGGCTTCCTTCTTTCTGCCACCGGGAGAAAGCGAAATGGCGACTGCAACTTGCGTTAGGGTTCGGATGGGGTCTCCCAGAGCTGGACCTCCTAAGCCACCTACTACTACTAGGAGGCATCTACTATCTTACAAGAACAGTGGAAAACAAGAAAGAAGAGCCCCATTGAACGTTGCCGCTGACGGTCCCTGGTCTGGACGGGGAGTGTGTCCCAATTGACTTTACTAGGAGTATCTAGTTTTATCCAAGGCAGATGACTGCGAAAGGATAGGTGATGAAGTGTATATTCAT
The DNA here is from genome assembly GCA_025688805.1 of Aspergillus egyptiacus. Classification (NCBI taxonomy): domain Eukaryota; kingdom Fungi; phylum Ascomycota; class Eurotiomycetes; order Eurotiales; family Aspergillaceae; genus Aspergillus; species Aspergillus egyptiacus. The sequence continues at coordinate 130,595 of MU628460.1, forward strand.
ATGTTATATATCACTTGAACTCTAACATAATGATCTAGGACCTGCCTCAACCCTACAAATCTCGAAACTTGAGAACGGCTTGGCTTGCTGTGGCATAAGCTGGGTGGCATTGAGCTTTCTAGCGACCGCAGATGCCCCAGCGGTTATTCGGTCTTAACAGTACCTACGTAGGTAGATAGTGCACTCCAAGGGGCACCTGGGTAGGTGAGAGCTACAACCTAAGTGGAAATGCGGCTTTTTATAGCAGCCATTTTCGAAATTGACTTCAAAGGTCCTCACTTCCTGGCTGTAATGCACCTAGTAATAATCTACTAGGTAGATGTCCACATAATTCTACGTAATTACTAGGACCCTGACCAATTGTGCATCCTGCATTCATTGTGCAGACCTTTAGTGGCTCGGAGTTGTGTCTTGGCTGATCTCCGAGATCGAGGCGGAGCCGTTACCTACGGTCGATTATTATTGATTCACTCCCCTCCTTCGAACACCTTACTCCCTGGCGAAACTCGGTTGCGGGACTCAACACAAGTCTCTTAACTTCCGCCAGGGTTACCATTTTGCTTATTGCTTTATTGCTTCATCTTTCTCTTACTGTGGCTTCGGTTAGGCTGGACCTGACCGTGGCTTCGTCTCCCTCGTTCCCCAGGTTCGGCGCTGCCTCACTCCGCAACAGGAAATGGGAGTACAATAGGTAGCTCTGCTGTCCCTTTTGACTCTACTTCATCTTTATCTTGGATTGCCATAGTCTATTGTATGGTTTTCACCTGTTTCTTTCCTTTTCGCCTGACAGAAAATGTCTCTCCTTCATAACGAAGAGTACGTCATGATGACCCTCCCCAATTATTCACATGGTTCGGTATAAGGAGGCTAAACAAGCCCAGTTTCACAATATGGCAGCTGCGCACATCTTACCTCTCCACAATCAAGGATGGGATTGGCGATAGACTTATTAACGTCAACCATTCTGTCCTGAACACGCCCGGATTTCGCGCGGCGGGCTGGCCGACGGTTTCCGCGAACCACACCACTCAGCTTGCGGCCAGTATCAAACGAACATACTCTCCTCCGATTCCTACAACTACCGCCGTCTCGTCGGAATACTACCAGTTTACTAGAGACTCGACTCAAAAATTAGGATTCGGGGAAGACGGCGAGGACGATGAAGGGGGCATGGTGACTGGGAAATCTACTGCGGATGTGGTTGGTCGCCGGAATCCTGTACGAAGTGAGAAACGGGTACACCGAAGGGACCGCCAGCAGAGGGAGCAACAAAAAGCAAGGGAGGCTGAAGAGGACGACAGCAGTGATTTGAGCGATGAAAGTGATGAGGATGGAGATGTTCCACAGAGGTTAGTCGGCGGGGACGTTTTATATAACTCCTGGTGTCCTTTTTGCTTACGGCTCGTAGAGCTAGCGAACAGATCAAGTTCACGAAGGTGCCGGTACGGACTAGAGCAGACTCGTCTCCTATCAGGGCAACAGATCGCCAGGAAAGGCCGCAAGTTATGGTTTCCTCACCATCGCACCCGTCAGCGAACAGCCATTATCGCACAGGCTCTCTGGGCACTGTTCCCAGTGTTAATGAGCGCCCACGGCGGGATACGACGACCACCACCGCGAGCAGCGACATGTCCTCAGACCATGAGATTGATTCATCCGGCTCTAGAAGGCGGCAAATCCAGTTCTCAGGCCATGACCAAGTCATAGGATTTTCTGCAGGTGAGCTAGGGAAAGTTGGCAGTGATGGACTGGAGCAGGTAGATGAACATGCCGAAGACTCCAATGCCGGGTCCGTGGAAAGTACTCTATCTTCAGAATTCGATGCTACCGCTGGTTCTGCCTCACTGCTTGGGGATGTTGGGATCAATGGAAGTTTGAACTCGTCATCTCCTATGGCTTTGATGCAGAAGTTACCCCACGGACCAGGCTCCCAAACAGCCTCCCCGCGGAAACCGAAGCTGCCAGCACCTGAATTACAGGATCTACCTCCTCCTCGACCAATAAGCACGGTACAGCCCGTCAGTCTGCTTTCGAAAGCGCTCAATGCCCGCAAGAAGGCGCCGACGAATCCAGTTGAGAAATTTGCAGTACTCTCGGGCAAGGGATTAACTGATGCCTTGAATATCCGACTATACTTACCGTTCTCCTCTGACCCTGACGAGCCTCTCGATCTTCCACTGGCGCGAGAGTCCAAACTTTCAGACCAGCCGGCACCAGTCACTGTTACCGAGGCTATCGGACTAGCTCTTTGGAGATATTCTGAGGAGCGGCGAGAACCTCCCATTGAGCGTGATAAATTAACGGTGAATAGATGGACACTCCGAATGGTGGAGGACGGGGAGGTCGAGTACGACTTTCCACCACTGGGTAGAGGGTCGGCAATATCTGATTTCACGTCAAACAACAATCGCGCGGCTGGAATGCGCGGCCGATCTAGGGGAAAACAGTACGACGAATTTGCACTGGTTGAGGCTTCTGATTCGGAGTTTGAGGAGAATGAACGTCTTTATCCGGCTTATAAACTCTCTGCGTCTGCCGAAGAGACGGGGGAGACCACGCCTACTGCCGTTACTGCTCCCGCAAACCCACCCGCTCAGCAGAATAAGGCACCCCGTCCAAACCCGATTCTTGGGCAACCGTTCTCTTCAGCCTTGAACGACACGACGCTTACTCCTGCTGACCGTCCAGCAGTACCTGTTTCCCATGCTACACCTCGTCTTGGCGTCTCCAAGACGCTGAAGATCCGGTTTATCAATGTCGAGTCCTCGACTCAGGTCACAACGATCAATACCTCAACGGACAGTTATATCGCCGAAATCCTTGATTCAGTTTGCAAGAGATGGGGTCTCGATAAGGGAAATTACCTGCTTAAAGTTATGGGCTCCAACACGATTGCTCCGTTGGACCGGACAGTCGAGGCGCTCGGCCATATCACCGAATTGGATCTCGTTCGCCGACGTTTCGGGCCGCAGACACTGACCGGCTCCCCGGTGAGCTCGTCTCCGAACGCGCCGCTGATGATTGAGAATCCCAGTGCGCCCAGCAAGAAGGGAAAGAAAGGTGGGCAGCGTATGCTGCATCCCCTTACTCAAAAGCAAGATCTTACAGGGGGGTACTACCGGCGGTACTATGTTCTTCGCAAGCAGTCCATGGGATTCACGACATCGAATTATAGGGCTCTAACCTTCGATAACGACTACATGCATATTATGCCTGCGGATACGGGGAAAAATGGATCGGACACCAAGACACGATCGATAAGCTTCAACGATGTTGTCGGATGCAAAGTAAGCCGACGGCATCCGAAGAACTTCCGAGTGGTTGTGCTTCGCGGGAACGATGCGACTGAGCAGAAACGCTATGACTTTGAGGCACGGAATGCGCTCGAAGCGGTGGAAATTGTGGACGAAATTAAGAAGAATATGGCGCACTACCGGACGTGAATGTTCTATTATTACTTCTCTTTATAGGTATTTTTGGAACCATGGGATGCTGGGGTTATTGGCTAGTAGCAATCGTTTTGACTCCAACGTGGCAGCGAGATGCATGGTGAAAGGAAACCAACTCGGTCTTTGTTGGCGTTGGGGCCATGCAAGTACACCTCGGAATTTTCAGCCTGTAAGAAATGGCCCAAACGGACGTCAGCTTCAACTTGAAGTTCTCGAGGATTCTTATTTATCTCTGAAACATGTTTCCCATGCAACCCTTGGGCTGTACTACCTAGTCTCGACTCCCGCCCGGCTCTCGGCCAGATGGGTCGATAGCCCGGTGCTATGAAGTCACAGCGATTAATGTCAGTGGTGATCTCATCTCTTGTGGGGTAAACATGGTCGAGGTTTCTTGGATCGCATCATAACGGGGATGACAGCTGCAGTTGTCAGTACTGGAGCGGCGTGTTCGGAGTTCCTTTCAAGTTTACCCGCGGTAGGTACCTAGGTATCTATCTCGCCTCAAAGTGGTGAAAGAAAAGGCAGAACAACAAAGGGATCAGTTGTCCTGGTAAAAGAATAATCACCAATGATAGGTAGCCGAGCCAGACAGACATAAACCATATAAGAGCCTGAAATGGTGGACCGAATGATGTTGAGGCAAAAGCATCCATCCAGCCCAATACCAGTAATCCCACCTGCTCCCTCAACCCCGCTCCAGCTGGGCTTCCCTTTCACCCCTCGAGTCGCCCACCCCCGATCGACTTCTCCTGTTTGGTCTCGGCTGCTTCTTATCCTCTGCTGGCCTCGATCTGCGTCTCCTAGTACGTTTCTTGTCTCTCTGTGCTCTCTTTGTGTCCAATTGACCCGGCGCTCAATCTCTACGGTGGCTGTCTTACTTAAGAAAGCCGTACTACTCCGGGGCCACTTCGCCGGATCCGAAAACGAGGGCTACCTTACCTTATCCAAAGCCTCACCATTCCTGTAGCCCCCAAGACGAGGGAAGCTTGGTCCCCTGTATGCTTACAGCCTGTGTCGCACCGCAATTGTGAACTTGTTCAAGGGTTCCCATTCTCGATGCATACTCTCGGAGGCCTCTTGAAAAAGCGGCGAACGAAGGATTCGCAGGACCTCTCCAAGGAGCTTCCAGGTTCCACTACTGGCCACACGCCGACGTCACCAATCGCTGCTGATAATACTCAGCACCACCACCATCATCACCACCACCATCTCGGTCGCCATCATCACTCCAACGACTCGGCAAATTCGGCCAATTCCGCTACAAACATCGCCAAACAGCAGTCTAACCAGTCCTCGACCAGCAAAGCCGCCGACGCTCAAACCGCCTCCATGCAATCCCCCGCCCTACAGCCCTCTACTTCCGCACACTCGAATTCCAGCCACCAGCAGCATAGCAATGCCGCCAGCATACACAACATTATCCACCCGTCGCATCAGAACACGCCACAAGTGAGCCGCACCGAGCGCACCACCAAGGGGAAATACACCCTCAATGACTTTGCCATTCAGCGCACTCTCGGCACCGGCAGCTTTGGGCGAGTCCATCTCGTCCAGTCGAAGCACAACCACCGCTTCTATGCCATTAAGGTCTTGAAGAAGGCGCAAGTGGTCAAGATGAAGCAGATTGAGCACACCAATGACGAACGACGAATGCTAAATCGTGTTAGACATCCCTTCCTCATCACATTGTGGGGCACTTGGCAGGATGCGAAGAATCTCTACATGGTCATGGATTTTGTGGAGGGCGGAGAATTATTCAGTCTCCTGCGGAAGTCTCAGGTGAGCTTTCATTTGTCGCTATTTGCCCGACACGGGAAGCTGACGTTTCTGTAATGCACAGCGCTTTCCCAATCCCGTCGCAAAATTCTATGCCGCTGAGGTTACCCTGGCGCTAGAATACCTCCATTCGTTGGATATCATTTACAGAGATCTCAAGCCGGAGAACCTGCTTCTCGATCGTCATGGTCACTTGAAAATCACCGATTTTGGTTTTGCAAAGGAGGTACCCGATATCACTTGGACGCTCTGTGGTACCCCTGATTACCTTGCTCCGGAAGTAGTTTCCTCGAAGGGTTATAATAAATCTGTCGACTGGTAGGTCCTGCTCATGTATACATACATATCCCGGACGAGACGCGCTGACTCGCTCAAGGTGGTCTCTCGGTATCCTGATTTTCGAGATGCTGTGCGGGTTCACACCCTTCTGGGATCAAGGATCTCCCGTTAAGATTTATCAGAATATCCTGCAGGGCAGGATAAAGTTCCCTCCATACCTTCATCCCGATGTCGTTGATCTGCTCTCACGGCTGATCACCTCAGACCTCACTAAGCGGTTAGGTAACTTGCATGGTGGCTCCAATGACATTAAAAACCATCCGTGGTTCGCCGAAGTTACATGGGATCGACTTCTGCGGAAAGAGATTGACGCCCCCTACGTGCCCCCTATTAGGGGAGGGCAAGGAGACGCAAGCCAGTATGAAAACTATCAGGAAGAAACAGAGCCATATGGCCAACCCGGCGAGGATACGTATGTTCATCCATCTCTGCGTTTTCTCGTCAACAGTTGCTAATTCGCCGGGATTTAGTCATGGCCATTTGTTCCCGGATTTCTAGGCTTGTGAGTGATGATGGAATGAAATTCATTCTAAAGACGGCTCGGTTTGGAATTGACAATTTACAACATAGTTGAAGGCGTGAGGTGTGGTTTCCAGTACTGGACGGCGTAACGTGACTGGAAGTCAGTGTTTATCCCCGGCTGTCTGATGATCGCTGGTCGAAGGTAATTGACGTTTTCGAGAACTGAGTCTATTAGCCTTGGTGCTACGAGTGTCCCTGCGTCACAAGCACATCATGGACTTGTTCTCCTCGTACTCCGTGCGCCTCGTCTTTGATGGCGTGGGTATGGATTGAGTGCTTAGAATTCAAATCCACATTGCACCGGGGCTCTGCTTTTTCTATTTCTTTGCTGTTCTCTGGGAGGATATTTGCGTCTCCGGTGTTGGTCGTGAGGAGTGCATTCTTACGAACCTAACTAACACCTTCTTTTTAGCAGACGTGGTTCAGCTCCACTATATATTTCTGGATACTTTATTCATCTGGCATGGAGATATTTTGATTTTGCATCTCGTCTTGTTGCCGGAGATCTGTATACATATTCCATGTATATAAAACGTCTACTTCCTTACTGCACGAAAAGTAGGTCACACGGTGAAAACAATATTATAGTATTACCACAAGAAAATGATTGAACAGAGAATCTAAAACCGGCCGCATTGTGGCCAAGATGTGCAGGTGACCTTCACACCTAGATCATTTCAATTGTACAAAATAAAATGCCTTTCTCTAATCGTACACGTCTGACCATATCAAAAACTGAAGCCGAGCTCCACGATCTTACATGGTCGACGAGCCCCCGGTAGCCAGCGAGTTCATGGCAACAGGATCTAAGCCGCCCGACTTCCGCTCGTTAGCGGCACGAGCAAGATAAGCCTTGCTAGTAGCGTTCCACATCGAAATATACTTCTCCATGCATTGGGACAGGCAGGTGGACTCGCCGGGAGTCATCGTGGGGCCGGGAGCGGGAACGCAGTGATCGAAGCAGTGCTCGTTGACTTTCTGTATGGAGGGTTAGTACCTAATATAATCCGGTCCTCCGGCCTTATACAAGACGGTCCCACATAGAAAGGGGGCTGTGTGCTGGGAAACATACACCGATGAGGAGCCGGGCATTGTTCATGGCGGCTTCTTGTTGGAGTTGCTGGATGATAGCGGTTTTGATTTCTTGCTGCTCCGGGGACGAGGTCGCGGGGGCGGCGGAGGAGGAGGAACCGAAGAGACCCATTTTGAGAAGATTTATATTATTTAGGAAAGTAAAA